>SNQJ01S0010426.1:139973-150129 GCA_010110895.2 Picea sitchensis
GACCAAAGCTCGCCTTCGTCGAGTGCAAGAAGAGAAAGAATAGGCCACGGTGGCTCTAAAACAAGCACAAGAGGAAATGGTAGAGAAACGTCGACTTGCACAAAAGGAGAAGGATGATATTCAAACCAAGTTTGAAGAAGAGAGAGTGTAGATCAAGAAATAAAAAGAGAAGTTGCTCATATAATAGCTTGGAGTCAAAGAAGCAGTCGACAAAGCACTTCGCTCTGTGACGGGCTTAGAGCCAAAGGAAGAAGACCCAGTGGAGCATCAAGTAGAAAAGCTCACAGAATCCATCCAACAACTTCAACAAAGAATAGCATACTTAGAGCTACAGACAGTGCCAAGTACTCTGCAAGATGTTCAAGACAAAAGAGAAACCACTGCCCGAAGCATAGTTGAAAGGATCAAAAATTTAGCCCTGGAATGTAAACAACTAAGCAGTCGCAGTGCGCAGACATATGAGAGAATTATTGAAGACCCTGAATTAAAGAAACTGGAGTCACAGCTCTAGGAGGTGAAGCAGTAAGCAACAACAGTACAAGCGCAGTTGAATCCCCTATCAGCAGTTGAAAGGATGAAGCGATCGTAGGAACAACGCACTTCCCAACAACAGGTCCACACCATAGAGAGAAAAGTCATGGAAGTAACTCAAAGGATCCAACCAATCTAGGATGCAACATGCCAACTATTTGAAGAGATTGAAGGTCATGGACCAGAGCTGGAACAAGTAGTCACTACAGTCGAGCAATGCTTAGAGGGACCTGTCAATGAAGGAGTTATCCAAGAGTTCGTCGATCAGGAGGCCTTGGAACAACAATAGGTCAAAGCAACTCGAACCAAGCTCGAGGATTTTGAAGCAGAGCTACCTAGATCAGAGTGGCTCGAGACGAGTCACAGGTGAGTGTTGGGGGAATGTTGGCCCTTGACCAAGTCTTGGAGATCCTTGGTCAATTTTGGAACTTCAACAGCCTGTCAAAGCGGAGCGTGTTGAAAAGTCAACAAGAAATGTGTGTCTAATTTATTTTTCCCTTAAATAAATTGGACAAAAAATATTAATCTATTATCTCATAATTACTTGAAATAATTAACTGAAATGGAAAATCAGTTAACTATGGGAAATTCGAGTTCAAAGGTTGACTAGTGGGACATGGAAGTCAAATTAGTTGTAACTAAGTGACTTGAAGTTGTAACACAGTTATAAGTGTAGTTATGTGAGTTGTGAAGTAGTTTAACTTAGTTAAGTGGGTTAAGCTCAGTTGTACTTGTTGTAACTGAACTTACACTAGTGAGAGTTCATTGAATTAATTATTAATTAATTCACAATCAGTGATCTCACATGCAACTAAAGATTTACCACTGTTAACTACATGCATGTCAGATCCAGTGGAGACCCAGTTGAGATAACAGGTGTAAGGGACAGTTTGGCTATTAGTTGTGATTTGAGTGAAGTGCACTCATGCAATCACACACACATAGTGGATGTGCCCATGAGAAATGCGTAGCCTAGGCAAGAGGAATTCAAATCATTTGTAGGTTTTCCCTTAGCAAGGATTGTGCAGAGGAAGCAGGTTCTCTGGAGGCAGAGAATTGGCACATGTATTTGTTGATTTTTGTATGACAATGTGAGACGATTGTATTGTACTAAGATATCTTGGATTAGATTTTTGTATGAGATTGTTTCATGATGCATGATATACATAATATATGATAGTGGAATTTTTAGCTTTATGCTTTCCCAGTAAAAACACCTGTGTTATGTGTGATTGATCTTTCTTCTTGATATTGCAATTGGCAATCGTGTTTTAAATTCCGCAAGAATATTTGTAGAAGCGATTATGTATTTAATAGTCACATATAATTGTTATATCAGGAGAATCCAGGCAATACATAATTTGTATTAAAATTTCTACATGGTATCAGAGCACAGGAGATTGCAGAAGATGAGTTTGTGACTGGATAGAATTTGAATTTGCAGAAAGACTTTCTTGGTGCTATAGCTGATTCAATATCGAAATGGATTTCAATGGCTTGAGGTAGGAGTATGCACTCGAGGGAAGCTCGACCTACATTTTTTGGAAGGATAGGATGGCGGTACTACTCAAAGACAATGGCCTGAAGGAATTCATTGACAAAGATTTTCGTAAGCCAGATGTTGCGGATGCTGCAAATCTTGATGCATGGCAAAAGAAAGTGGCAAAGGCGAGGAGGATTCTGTTGGAGGGAGTACAAGACCACATTATCTCTATCCTCCATGGGAAAGACACACCACATGCAATGTGGAAGACTTTGACGGATCTATTCCAAAACAACAATGACCATAGGAAATTGGCGCTCAAAGATAAACTCATGAAGATCAAGATGGAGAAGGGCGACTCCATTCCAAAATATCTCACGAAGTCTGTCTAGTGTCAGGATGAGCTGGGGAGTGTGGGAATAATAGTCCTTGATGATGATTTGGTGAGCTTGGAACTCCTAGGACTTCCCAAGAGTTGGCACAGTTATCAAGACTCTGTCAATGGAAGGGAAACAATGCCAGATTGAGAATGACTATGGTCGGATCTAGTGCATGAGGAGTTCAATAGGAACACCAAAGATGGATCTTCATCAAAGCATGATGATGAAGAGGATTTTTCTTTGGCTACCAAGGAAAGGAAATGGAAGGGGAAGAAATTCAATTCAAAATCCAAGTCTAAAGGCAAGAAGCTGGATTTGTCCAAAGTGAAGTGTTTTCACTGTTAGGAACATGGGCATCTCACTACTAACTGTCCGCGGAAGAAGAAGAACAAGAAGGTTGTTGGATCTGCAGCTGGTGAGGCCCTTGCCTCACAATTTGAACTTGACTTTTTATTGATCACATGCATGGCGTCAAGTGAATTGGGATCGGTGTGGTATTTGGATATTGGCACTTCCTTCCACATGACGGGAGATAAGGATCTTTTCAGTGACTTGGAGGAGAAAGATCTCAAAATGCATATAGAGATGGGCGACAATGGATGATACAGTGCGAATGGAATTGGTTCCATTACCTTTCAGAGGGATTCAGGTAAACCATTTCAATTGAAAAATGTTTTGCATGTTCTAGGTCTGAAGAAAAACTTGGTCGCAATCACAATGTTGGAGGATAGAGGCTATGATGTTGTTTTCGACGGTGGAAAATCTTTTCTGTGACATAAAAAAATGGGTCAATTCAAGAGGATAGGGATTTGATTTTAAAATATCTACATGCTTGAGGTAGATGGATGCGCTGCCATGATGGGCAAGGTAGAAAAAGTGGTGAGCCAAGATGAGGGTGAATTATGGCACATGCAATTGGGCCATATTCATCATGGAGCCTTGAAGATCATGCAACAAATATCTACTAGACTTCCAATGGGAACACTTGCTCAGTTATATCAGTGCAAGGGTTGCACCATGGGGAAGTATGTAAATTCCACCTTTCATGAAAAGGAGAACCGTGCTTCGGTGATTCTAGAGAGAGTTCACACAGACGTGTGTGGACCACTCTCGGTTGTTTCAACAACAAAACATAACTATTATGTTATTTTTGTTGATGAATTTTATCGTAAATGTTGGATCTTCTTCATGCAGAAGAAGGATCAAACATTCTCAAAGTTCTATGAGTTTAAAGCATTGGTGGAGAAAGAGTCAGGGAAGTAAGTGAAGGATCTGAGGAGCGATAATGGTGGAGTATACATCTCTAACAAATTCAAATACTTCTGAAACAAAGAATGAATTTGAAGAGAACTCATAGCGCCTCATAACCCACAGCAAAATGGGGTTGCAGAGAGGAAGAACAGAACGATCGTGGGTGCAACACGAGCGATGTTGCATGATCAGGGCCTACCAATGCATTTGTGGGCGGAAGAATGCAACACTGCAGTTTATGTGCAAAACCGTTGTCCTCATAGAGTACTTGGCATGAGTACACCTGAAGAAGCTTTCACTGGTAAGAAACTTGATGTTTCTCATTTTAAAAATTTTGGCTCATTTGTTTATGTGCATGTGACCAAGAATGTCAGGAAGAATTTGGAGCCGACTGCTGAAGTTGGGATATTTGTGGGGTACACAGAAACACCCCATAATTATCGTGTGTATTTTTCTAATAGTAATATGACTATTATGCGATAGGATATAAAATTTGATGAGGGGGAAGCCATGCCGTTTTCGCTTGAGAGGGAACTAGACTTGCATGTAGAGGAGGAATTGTTGGTTCCCAAAGATGAGTTTCAAGATGTGGATCATCCACATGAGGAGGTTCATGGATTGGAGGAAGCCACTCATGTAGAGACATCCATCAGAAATGGAAGAAATCACACCAAGGAAGATGATAGATTGAGACTAGATGTTGCACAGAATGTAGGAGCCCCTACTTCACAGCGCAGACAGAGACAGTCTCCTGATCGATTTATTGGATACATGGCTCTCATGAGAAAATGTATTGTGACTGAAACATATTCCTTTGAGGAAGCAGTGCAGGATCGCACTTGGGTTGATGCAATTGTGGAGGAGTATGACTCCATTGTCAAAAAAAGTGCATGGGAAATTGTCCCAAGACCAGTCGACAAATCAGTGCTAGGTTCGAGATGGATCTACAAGGGTAAGATTTTAATCATTGTTCTTTATGTTGATGATTTAATACTCACTGGTGATGAGTAGCTGATACACCCATGCAAGGAGGACCTTGCAAAGGAGTTCGAGATAAATGATATGGGTCTTCTTCATTGATTCCTTGGATTGGAAATATGGCAGCGAGATGGTGAACCTTTTGTGTCTCAAGGCAAGTATGCAAGGGAGATACTAGGTAAGTTTCACATGGAAGGCTGCAAACCCATGGATACTCCTCTTCTAGGAAACTAGAGGAAAGATGATCTTACTTTTGGGGAGGTAGTGGATGCTACTATCTATCAATAGTTGGTGGGTTCACTAATGTATCTAGTGAACACGAGACCGTGCATTTTCTATGCAGTTAACTAGGTGAGTCAAGCGATGGTTAAGCCTACCAAGATATTTTGGAAGGCAGGTAAGCATGTCTTGAGATACCCGAGGGTCACATCTGAGTATGGCTTATGGTACAGATAGACGAATGAGGTGAAGTTGCATGGATTCACGGATGCATATTGGGTGGGAAGCTCAACGGACAGAAAGAGCACATCAGGGGGGATATTTAGTATCGTATCTACATTTGTTTCTTGGTACAACAGGAAACATAGATCTGTGGCACTCAGTTCAGCAGAAGCAGAATACATGGTAGTGATTCAAGCTACATGTGACGCTATCTGGATGAGAAATATCTTGGTTAGTTTTTTTGGTTCTCATTTAGATCTGACAGTGATTCATTGTGATAATCATAGTTTCATTAAACTCTTGATTAATCTTGTTTTTCATGATAGATCTAAGCATATAGATATCTGATATCATCATATCAGAGATTGTGTGTAGCAGAAGATCATGTTGCTTCAATACATTCCTACGGAAGATCAGGATGCAGACATTTTGATGAAGGCGCTCACTAGGAGAAAATTCGAATACCATAGAGATAGGATTGGAGTGACGAACAATCCCTTTCTTGTTGAGAGGGAGTGTTGAAAAGTCAATAAGAAATGTGTGTCTAATTTATTTTTTCCTTAAATAAATTGGACAATATATATAAATTTATTATCTCATAATTACTTGAAATAATTAACTGAAATGGAAAATCAATTAACTATGGGAATTTCGAGTTCAAAGGTTGACTGGTGGGACATGGAACTCGAATTAATTGTAACTAAGTGACTTGAAGTTGTAACAGAGTTATAAGTGTAGTTATGTGAGTTGTGAAGTATTTTAACTCAAT
This sequence comes from Picea sitchensis, assembly GCA_010110895.2. Classification (NCBI taxonomy): domain Eukaryota; kingdom Viridiplantae; phylum Streptophyta; class Pinopsida; order Pinales; family Pinaceae; genus Picea; species Picea sitchensis. The sequence continues at coordinate 145,807 of SNQJ01S0010426.1, forward strand.
TAAGTGAATTAAGCTAAGTTGTACTAGTTGTAACTGAATTTACACTAGTGAGAATTCAGTGAATTAATTATTAATTAATTTACAATCAGTGGTCTCACATGCAACTGAAGATTTACCACTGTTAACTACATGCATGTCAGTTCCAATGGAGACCCAGTTGAGATAACAGGTGAAAGGGACAGTTTGGATATCAGTTGTGATTTGAGTGAAGTGCACTCGTGCAATCACACACACAGTGGATGTGCCCATGATCAATGTGTAGCCTAGGCAAGAGGAATTCAAATCATTTGCAAATTTTCCATTAGTAGGGATTGCGCAGAGGAGGCATGTTGTCTGGAGGCAGAGAATTGGCACATGTATTTGCTGACTTTTGTATGACAGTGTGAGATGATTGTATTGTACTGAGAGCTCTTGGATTAGAGTTGTGTATGAGATTGTTTCATGATCCATGATATACATAATATATGATAGTGGGGTTTTTAGCTTTATGATTTGCCGGTAAAAACACCTGTGTTATGTGTGATTGATATTTCTTCTTGATATTTCAATTGGCGATCATGTTTTAAATTCTGCAAGAATATTTGTAGAAGTGATTATGTATTTAATAGTGGCATGTAATTGTTAGATCAAGAGAATCTAGGCAATACATAATTTGTATTAAAAAATTTACACAGCGCAAGTCGAAGCGGAGATCATGGGATCTTGGCCCCTTTTTAGGGCCTTTTTGGGTTTTGGGCTAATGTAACAGGTATGGGATGTCGACCCGTGGGTCTACCCACATTTAGGACCTTTTTGCAAAGTATAAATAGATGTCTAGGTGGAGTAAGTTAGGAGAGTACGGAGGCATCTATGTGATGTTGTTCTAAGTGCAAGTGATAGTTGTAAATGCTTCATGCATATTGTGTTGAGAACTTGCAAAGCTAAGTGCAAGTGACTATAAGAGACTGTGTAAAGGCTTTGTGTTGTGACCTAGCTCAGGGAAGGAGGATCTAGCAAAGTGCACGCAGATCTACTATCCTATGCGGAGTAGGATCTGATTTCCTTGTGCATGTAGAAGATTGACAAAAGACAATAAAAGAGAAGAAGAGTTGGTGGACGTAGCCCCAGGAAAGGGGTGAACCACGTATATCATGTGTTGTGGTTGCTTTGTGATTTATGGTTGTCTTATTGTTTATGTGATTAATGCTTAGTTCACTGATAGATGCTTAGATGAATCTGATATGATAGCTTAGTGTTGGATAATGTGAATGAATGCTAGATCTGATCTATGTTGATGTGCTTAGTGCTTGAATGTGTTAGATATGGGTGGCTATTGCGCTTCTCTGTTATTTAGGGTTTATATGCGCTGTGAATAAAGGCTAAATACTAATGAACTATAACTGCTAAGTGTTATGTTAAGGTGTTACAATCACATATCTGTGTCCCAGCTAAGGTTGTAAACACTGGAGTCCTGCAACCACCCCTGCCTCTACCTCGGGTGAGACTTCATCTGCTTCACAGGTGTTGCCGAAAGGGACGCTAGTTAGGGTTTTGTTGGTGCGTTGTTGAAGTGTTGAACCCTGGGTCTACCCCTATGCCAACAACGAATTAATTGATGACTTCATGGTTTATTAACTAGGACTAGGTGGTAGTTTACTCAGGTTTATGTTAGTGCATGTTCACATGATCTCTAGAATCTCAACTATGGTGATTTATCGCCTCATGTTGCTTATATGTATTGTAAATTATTCACTCTTTGATTGTGGAATACAATTATTTCATTCTTTCTCCATTATTCTCTCAACTTTGCAAGTTTGATTTTCATTTCTGCTAGCTAGATTCTCTGTGCAATTTTCACTCCAATTTCACATGGTCTTAGAGCCCACATGTGCTATGGAAAATGAGAAAAAACTCTCTCTTGTGGATATAGAAGATTGGAGCGACCATAGAGGATGGATTTTTAGTCAACAGTGATTCTAACCCCATTCTACCACTTTGAATGGAAGCCACCGATTATTATTCTTATCAAAATAAAATGTTTGTATCAAATCACTATGGGAACTAAAACAGATCCCAATTCCACTGATGAGAAATCTCATTTTCTCAACAGACAAGATATGGATTTCAGACTTATATGCTTGTCTATTTCTCTTGAATTACTATTCCATGTTGAATCATTAACAACTCTAAATGAATTATGGAACAAATCAAAGGTCATATTCAGGAAAAATGATGATCATGAAGAATGCATGTTGGAGAATACCAAAGAAAATCCTGGAGAAAATACACCAGAAGAACAGGCTTCTTGACTTCCTCCTAAAGAGGATTTTAGACATAATACATACTATCATCCAGATGATATTTCTGATTTGATTTATTAAATTAATTCGAAAGTAAATTAACATGCATATGTCGATCCCGTTATCCCCATTTTGTGGGATAACTAAGGAGATCATGTCTGGAGGCCCTCGGGTTATAGGTATGGAGTTTCGAGAGACCACATGACTAGAATTTTCCACTTTCTAGAAGCCCGCTCTATCACCACATTTTGGATCCATCGTTAGCACATCCACCACACCAACTAGATTCTGGAAAGCACATGGGTCTTGCTCCATGCAGTACAAGTCAAGTATTGTGGCAGGTAATCACCATAATATTTGAGGCATTTAAGCATGTTGTATTGAATATGCTTTTGATTATAGAACGCTTGCTTGGGCATTATGATTTTTAACCTATTTCACCTTGGTGAGTATCATCGATTTCCTAGTAAGTGGCCAAATTTTGGGGAAGGGTGAAAATAGGGGTCTCTTGAGGGGTCATCGTACCATTCTCGACCATAATTATTACTTTCCTCTCATTGAATTCCCATCACATTACCTTCTTCTAGGCCCTTTGACTTTAGTGACCCAAGAAGGCCATGTACCTCATTTCATGGGAAGAAGGGGTTCAAGGCCTAGGGGGATGGTGGATGGAAAATGATAAAATCCTAAAATATAAACCTTCCAGATGCTCTCCTAGACAGGTATTGAGAATGATGAACTGCTTCTCTTAAAAATTGAAGGTCTTCGAAAGATCAAACACATAATAATTATTGTGCTTGAATGAAATACTAATAGTAGTGTGTTATAACTCTTTGATGGTTACCTCTATGGAACTTTATGGACCTCTTCTTTCAAGTGACACTGTGTTACTGCCCCTCAATCTAGATGATCCAATATTGGGAGTACACATGTGTTTGGATAATTAATTAATGAATAAATGGAAATAAATGGGCTTGGAAAAAGGTTGCATTGAAGACGAAGGTGCAGTACATGTTGTGGTGGGAAATTCCCCTACTAACTAGAATTTAGGGTTATATTATGCATGCAGATAAGACCAAAAGAATCCTACTTTCTACCTTCATCCCCAGACCTAATCCCCATTTCTTTTCAGAAAATGCATGGTTAGACCAACATACCTTGTTCCGGACGTTCGATGTCGATCCTTCTTCATGCTTGATCACTTGTTACTAGCTCTCCTCCTAAGGCTAACCTGCATACAAAACAATAAACAAACTACACATGCATTTAACCTACAAACTAATGGGTTAGAGATTCAAACATATATTTACTAAACTATGAAGAACTCATATAGTGGGATGAGAAAATAATTTCTTTATTATTAACTTTAATGAATCAACTTACAATGTCAAGACCGACCACTACTCCACGAATCCTGATCCTGGGCTCCTCTTCAAATGTCCTCCAACTTCTTTGCTTTGTATCTCTCTTTGCACAAGGATGGCTAAAGGGTTAGGACAATGGGAATGTGCAATTGGGTAGAGTTTCTTTACTCTTCTTCTCCTCCTCCAAATGGGACCCCTAACCCTTCTTTTATAGGCTAGAAGAAGCTAGGTATTTGGACGAACCCTCCGCTATGCATGGATGAAAGTTTCAGTTAACTCACCCAAAGCTGTGTGTTTCGTCGACAACTTTCCTTTTTTTGTGCTTTTGTAGGTCCACGCAGGCTTTTTTAGGTCAGCTAGCGTGTACACGCGTTCAATAATGGATTACGGAGCATGGGCCCTTATAAAAGAGGTTTTTTAAAGAGTTTTTCAACAATGCTTTGGAAAAGAAGGGATCTGAGATGGCCTGATGCAAGGTAAGAATGTATGGTGCAAATTAAGGTTATAACAGTACACCCTCTACAAAGGCACCCATAAGTGAGATAATACGAGCCCTTGTATGTCATGAAACTCATTGAACTATGAATTCTAACTCCCTATACACTTCATCATCCACTACATGACCTTGAAGGGGCACCCTTGGGAGCATCCCCTACTTGAGGGTTTTGGTCTACCCAATA
>SNQJ01S0010426.1:150179-161455 GCA_010110895.2 Picea sitchensis
TCATCTTGTACTTGAACATTTAAGTGGGTTAAAAGGAGGTTTCCCCCTCGAAGAGGCTTATTATCTGAAATTATCTCTTTTTCAAGGCGTTGAGTACTTTTTCTGAGGTTTTTATATGCTATATTGATGTTTGGTTCTTAACACAATAGGTCCACACCATAGAGAGAAAAGTCATGGAAGTGACTCAGAGGCTCCAACCAGTCCAGGATGTAGTGTGCCAACTATTTGAAGAGATTGAAGGTCATGGACCAGAGCTAGAACAAGTAGTAACTACAGTTGAACAGTGCTTAGAGAGACCTATCGACGAAGCTTATCCAAGAGTTCGTCGATCAGGAGGCCTTGGAACAATAACAGGTCGAAGCGGCTTGAGCCAAGGTCAAGGATTTTGAAGCAGATCTACCCATATCAGAGTGGCTTGGGACGAGTCACAAGTGAGTGTTGGGGGCATGTTGTCCCTTAACCAAGTCTTGGAGATCCTTGGTCAATTTTGGGACTTCAACAGCCTGTCGAAGCGGAGCGTGTTGAAAAGTCAACAAGAAATGTGTGTCTAATTTATTTTTCCCTGAAATAAATTGGACAATAAATATTAATCTATTATCTCATAATTACTTGAAATAATTAACTGAAATGGAAAATCAGTTAACTATGGGAAATTCGAGTTCAAAGGTTGATTGGTGGGACATGGAAGTTGAATTAGTTGTAACAGAGTTATAAGTGTAGTTATGTGAGTTGTGAAGTAGTTTAACTCAGTTAAGTGAGTTAAGCTCAGTTGTACTTGTTATAACTGAACTTACACTAGTGAGAGTTCATTGAATTAATTATTAATTAATTCACAATCAGTGATCTCACATGCAATTGAAGATTTACCAATGTTAACTACATGCATGTCAGATCCAGTGGAGACCCAGTTGAGATAACAGGTGAAAGGGACAGTTTGGCTATCAGTTGTGATTTGAATGAAGTGCACTCATGCAATCACATACACAGTGGATGTGCCCATGAGCAATGTGTCACCTATGCAAGAGGAATTCAAATCATTTGCAAGTTTTCCATTAGCAAGAATTGTGCAGAGGAGGCGGGTTGTCTGGAGGTAGAGAATTGGCACATGTATTTGTTGATTTTTGTATGACGGTGTGAGGCGATTGTATTGCACTGAGAGCTCTTGGATTAGATTTTTTTATGAGATTGTTTCATGATGCATGATATACATAATATATGATAGTGGGGTTTTTAGATTTATGCTTTCCCGGTAAAAACACCCGTGTTATGTGTGATTGATCTTTCTTCTTGATATTGCAATTGGCAATCGTGTTTTAAATTCTACAAGAATATTTGTAGAAGTGATTATGTATTTAACAGTCGCATATAGTTGTTAGATCAGGAGAATCTAGGCAATACATAATTTGTATTAAAATTTATACATGGTATCAGAGCACAACAGATTGCAGACGCTGAGTTTGTGATTGGATAGAATTCGAATTTGCAGAAAGACTTTCTTGGTGCTATAGCTGATTCAAGATCGAAATGGATTTCAATGGCTTGAGGTAGGAGTATGTACTCGAGGGTAGCTCGAACTAAATTTATTGGAAGGACAGGATGGAGGCAGTACTCAAAGACAATGGCTTGAAGGAATTCATTGACAAATATTTTCCTAAGCTAGATGTTGCAGACGCTACAAATCTTGATGCATGGAAAAAAAAAGTGGCAAAGGCGAGGAGGATTCTGTTGGAGGGAATACGAGACCACATTGTCTCTATACTCCATGAGAAAGCCACACCACATGCAATGTGGAAGACTTTGATGGATCTATTCCAAAACAGCAACGACCATAGGAAATTGGCGCTCAAAGATAAACTCAGGAAGATGAAGAAGGAGAAGGGCGACTCCATTCCAAAATATCTCACGAAGTTTGTCCAGTGTCAGGATGAGATGGGGAGTGTGGGAATAATAGTAGTTGATGATGATTTGGTGAGCTTGGAACTCCTAGGACTTCCCAAGAGTTGGCACAGTTATCAAGACTCTATCAATGGAAGGGAAAAATTGTCAAATTGGGAATGACTATGGTTGGATCTAGTGCACGAGGAGTTCAATCGAAACACTAGAGATGGCTCTTCATCAAAGCATGATGTTGAAGAGGATTGTCCTTTGGCTTCCAAGGAAAGGAAATGGAAGGGGATGAAATTCCATTCAAAATCCAATTCTAAAGGCAAGAAGCTGGATTTGTCCAAAGTGAAGTGTTTTCACTGTCATGAACATGGGCATCTCGCTACTAACTGTCCGCAGAAGAAGAAGAACAAGAAGACTGTTGGAGTTGTAGCTGGTGAGGCCCTTGCCTCACAATTTGAACTTGAACTCTCCTTGATCACATGCATGTCGTCAAGTGAATTGGGATCGGTGTGGTATTTGGATAGTGGCACTTCCTTCCACATGATGGGAGATAAGGATCTTTTCAGTGACTTGGAGGAGAAAGATCTCAAAATGCATATAGAGATGGGAGACAATGGATGATACAGTGTGACTGGAATTGGTTCCATTACCTTTTAGAGGGAGTCAGATAAACCATTCAAATTGAAAAATGTTATGCATGTTCCAGGTCTAAAGAAAAACTTGGTCTCGCAATGTTGGAGGATAGAGGCTATGACGTTGTTTTCAACGGTGGAAAATCTTTTATGTGACATAAAACAACAGGTCAAGTTAAGAGGATAGGGATTCGAGTTAAAAATATCTAAATGCTCAAGGTAGATGGTTTCACTGCCATGATGGGCAAGGCAGAAAAGGTGGTGAGCCAGGATGAGGGTGAATTATGGCATATGTGATTGGGCCATGTTCATCATGGATCCTTGAAGATCATGCAACAAATATCTACTGGACTTCCAATGGGAACACTTTCTAAGTTAGATCAGTGCAAGGGTTGCACCATGGGGAAGTATGTAAATTCCACCTTTCATGAAAAGGAGAACCATGCTTCGGTGATTCTAGAGAGTGTTCACACAGACGTGTGTGGGCCATTCTTGATTGCTTCAACAACAAAACATAAGTATTATGTTATTTTTGTTGATGACTTGTCTCGTAAATGTTGGATCTTCTTCATGCAGAAGAAGGATCAAACATTCTCAAAGTTCTCTAAGTTTAAAGCATTGGTGGAGAAAGAGTCGGGGAAGTAAGTGAAGGCTCTGAGGAGCGATAATGATGGAGTATACATCTCTAATGAATTCAAAGAATTCTGCAACAAAGAATGAATTCAAAGAGAACTCATAGCGCCTCATAACACATAGCAAAATGGGCTCGTGGAGAGGAAGAACAGAACAATCATGGGTGCAACACGAGTGATGTTGCATGATCAAGGCCTACCAATGAATTTGTGGGCGGAAGAATGCAACACTACGATTTATGTGAAAAACCATTGTCCTCATAGAGTACTTGGCATGACTACACCTAAAGAATCTTTCACTAGTAAGAAACTTGATGTTTCTCATTTTAAGATTTTTGGCTCATTTGTTTATGTGCATGTGATCAAGAACGCCAGGAAGAAGCTAGAGCTGACTGCTGAAGTTGGGATATTTGTGGGGTACAAAGAAACACCCCATAATTATCGTGTGTATTTTACTAACAGTAAGATGACTGTTATGCGATAGGATATAAAATTTGATGAGGGGAAAGCCATGCGATTTTCGCTTGAGAGGGAACTAGACTTGCATGTAGAGGAGGAACTCCTGGTTCCCAAAGATGAGTCTTAAGATGTGGATCAGCCACATGAGGAGGTTCATGGAGTGGAGGAAGCCATTAATGCAGAGACATCCATAAAAAATGGCAGAAATCGCACCGAGGAAGCTGATAGATTGAGACTAGATGTTGCACAGAATGTAGGAGCCCCTACTTCACAGCACAGACAAAGATAGTCTCCTGATCGATTTACTGGATACATGGCTCTCATGAGAAAATGTATTGTGACTGAACCATCTTCCTTTCAGGAAGTAGTGCAGGATCCCACTTGGGTTGATGCAATTGTGGAGGAGTATGAATCCATTGTCAAAAAAAGTGCATGGGAAATTGTCCCAAGACTAGTTGACAAATCAGTGCTAGGTTCGAGATGGATCTACAAGGGTAAGATTTTAATCAGTGTTCTTTATGTTGATGATTTAATACTGACGGGTAATGATTAGCTGATACACTCATGCAAGGAGGACCTTGTAAAGGAGTTCGAGATGAAGGATATGGGTCTTCTTCATTAATTCCTTGGATTGGAAATATGGCAGCAAGATGGTGAACTTTTTGTGTCTCAAGGCAAGTATGCAAGGGAGATACTAGGTAAGTTTCACATGGAGGGATGCAAACCCATGGATAATCCTCTTCCAGGAAACTAGAGGAAAGATGATGCTACTTATGGGGAGGTAGTGGATGCTACTATCTATCAATAGTTAGTGGGTTCACTAATGTATCTAGTGAACACGAGACCGGACATTTTCTATGCAGTTAACCAGCTGAGTCAAGCGATGGTTAAGCCTACCAAGCTCTTTTGGAAGGTGGATAAGCATGTCCTAAGATACCCGAGGGCCACATCTGAGTATGGCTTATGGTACAGACAGATGGATGAGGTGAATTTGCATGGCTTCACAGATGCATATTGGGCGGGAAGCCCAACGGATAGAAAGAGCACATCAGGGTGGATATTTAGTATCGTATCTATAGTTGTTTCTTGGTACAACAGGAAATAGAGATCCATGACACTCAGTTTAGCAGAAGCATAATACATGGCAATGATTCAAGTTGCATGTGAGGCTATCTAGATGAGAAAGATCTTGGTTGGTTTATTTGGTTCTGATTTAGATCCGACAGTGATTCATTGTGATAATCATAGTTTCATTAAACTCTCGATTAATCTTGTTTTTCATGATAGATGTAAGCATATAGATATCCAGTATCATCATCTCAGATATTGTGTGCAGCGGAAGTCATGTTGCTTCAATACATTCCTACGAAAGATCAGGATGCATACATTCTGATGAAAGCACTCACCAGGAGAAAATTTGAATACCATAGAGACAGGATTAGGGTGAAGGATAATCCCTTTCTTGTTGAGAGGGAGTGTTGAAAAGTCAATAAGAAATGTGTGTCTAATTTATTTTTCCCTTAAATAAATTGGACAATAAATATAAATCTATTATCTCATAATTACTTGAAATAATTAACTGAAATGGAAAATCAGTTAACTATGGGAAATTCGACTTCAAAGGTTGGCTAGTGGGACATGAAACTCAAATTAGTTGTAACTAAGTGACTTGAAGTTGTAACAGAGTTATAAGTGTAGTTATGTGAGTTGTGAATTATTTTAACTCAGTTAAGTGAGTTAAGCTCAGTTGTACTAGTTGTAACTGAACTTACACTAGTGAGAATTCAGTGAGTTAATTATTAATTAATTCACAATCAGTGATCTCACATGCAACTGAAGATTTACCACTGTTAACTACATACATGTCAGATCCAATGGAGACCTAGTTGAGATAACAGGTGAAAGGGACAGTTTGGATATGAGTTGTGACTTGAGTGAAGTGCACTCGTACAATCACACACACAGTGAATGTGCCCATGATCAATGCACAGCCTAGGAAAGAGGAATTCAAATCATTTGCAAGTTTTCCATTAGCAAGGATTGCGCAGAGGAGGCATGCTATCTGGAGGTAGATAATTGGCACATGTATTTGCTGATTTTTGTATGCAGGTGTGAGATGATTGTATTTTACTGAGAGATCTTGGATTAGAGTTGTGTATGATATTGTTTCATGATCCATGATATACATAATATATGATAGTGGGGTTTTTAGCTTTATGATTTCCCAGTAAAAACACATGTGTTATGTGTGATTGATATTTCTTCTTGATATTTCAATTGGTGATCATGTTTTAAATTCTGCAAGAATATTTGTAGAAGTGATTATGTATTTAATAGTGGAATATAATTGTTAGATCAGGAGAATCCAAGAAATACATAATTTGTATTAAAATTTCTACAGAGCGCAAGTCAAAGCGGAGATCGCGGGATCTTGGCCCCTTTTTAGTGATTTTTTGGGTTTTGGTCTGATGTAACAGGTATGGGATGTCGGCCTGTGGGTTTACCCATGTTTGGGACCTTTTTTTAAAGTATAAATAGATGTCTAGGTGGACTAAGTTAGGAGAGTATGGAGGCATCTATGTGATGTTGTTCTAAGTGCAAGCGATAGTTGTAAATGCTTCGTGCATATTGTGTTGAGAACTTGCAAAGCTAAGTGCAAGTGACTATAAGAGACTATGTAAAGGCTTTGTGTTGTGACCTAGCTCGGGAAAGGAGGATCTAGCAAAGTGCGCGCAGATCTCTTGTCCTATCCGGAGTAGGCTATGATTGCTCCGTGCATGTAGAAGATTGACAAAAGACAATAAAAGAGAAGAAGTGTTGGTGGACGTAGCCCCAGGCAGGGGGTGAACCACGTATATCATGTGTTGTTGTTTCTTTGTGCTTTATGGTTGTCTTATTGTTTATGTGATTAATGTTTAGTTCACTGATAAATGCTTAGATGAATCTGATATGATAGCTTAGTGTTGGATAATGTGAATGAATGCTATATCTGATCTTTGTTGATGTGCTTAGTGCTTGAATGTGTTAGATCTGGGTGACTATTGCACTGCTCTGTTATTTAGAGTTTATCTATGCTGTGAATAAAGGCTGAATACTAATGAACTATAACTGCTAAGTGCTATGTTAAGGTGTTACCATCATAGATCTGTGTCCCAGCTAAAGTTGTAAACACTGGAGTCCTGCAACCACCCCTGCCTCTACCTCAAGTGAGACTTCATCTGCTTCGCAGGTGTTGCCGAAAGGGACGGTAGTTAGGGTTTTGTTGGTGCGTTGTTGAAGCGTTGAACCCTGGGTCTTCTCTTATGCCAAAAACTACTTAATTGACGACTTCATGGTTTATTAACTAGGACTAGGTGGTGGTTTACTCAAGTTTTTATTAGTGCAGGTTCACATGATCTCTAGAATCTCAACTATGGTGATTTATTGCCTCATGTAGCTTATATGTATTGTAAATCATTCACTCTTTGATTGTGGAATACAATTATTTCATTCTTTCTCCATTATTCTCTCAAATTTGCAAGTTTGATTTTCAATGTTGCTAGCTAGATTCTCTTTGCAATTTTCACTCCAATTTCACATGGTATTAGAGCCCACATGTGCTAGGAAAAATGAGGAAAAACTCTCTCTTGTGGATATAGAAGGTTGGAGAAACCATAGAGGATGGATTTTTTGTCAACAGTGATTCTAACCCCATACTACCACTTTGAATCAAAGCCAAAGATTGTTATTCTTATCAAAATAAAATGTTTGTATCGAATCACTATGGGAACTAAAATAGATCCCAATTCCACTGATGAGAAATCTTATTTTCTCAACAGACAGGATATGGATTTCAGACTTATATGCTTGTCTATTTCTCTTGAATTACTATTCCATGTTGAATCATTAACAACTCCAAATGAAGTATGGAACAAATAAAAGGTCATATTCAAGAAAAATGATGATCATGGAGAATGCATGTTGGAGAATACCAAAGAAAATCCCGGAGAAAGTACACCAAAAGAACATGCTTCTCGACTTCCTCCTAAAGAGGATTTCAGACATAATACATACTATCATCCAGATCATATTTCTGATTTGATTTATTAAATTAATTCAAAAGTAAATTAACATGCATATGTTGATCCTGTTATCCTCATTTTGTGGGATAACTAAGGAGATCATGTCTCGAGGCCCTCGGGTTACAGGTATGGAGTTTTGAGAGACCACATGACTAGCATTTTCCACTTGCTGGAAGCCTGCTCTATCACCACATTTTGGATCCATCGTTAGCACATCCACCACACCAACTAGCTTCTGGAAAGTGCATGGGTCTTGCTCCATGCAGTATAAGTCAAGTATTGTGGTGGGTAATCACCATAATATTTGAGGCATTTAATCATGTTGTATTCAAGATGCTTTTGATTATAGAATGCTTGCTTGGACATTAATATTTTTAACCTGTTTCACCTTGGTGAGTATCATCGATTTCCTAGTAAGTGGCCAAATTTTGGGGAAGGGTGAAAATAGGGGTCTCTTGAGGGGTCATCGTACCATTCTCGACCATAATTATTACTTTCCTCTCATTCAATTCCCATCACATTACCTTCTTCTAGGCCCTTTGACTTTAGTTACCCAAGAAGGCCATGTACCTCATTTCATGGGAAGAAGGGGTTGAAGGCCCAGGGGGATGGTGGATGGAAAAAGATAAAATCCTAAAATATAAAACTTCCAGATGCTCTCCTAGACAGGTCTTGAGAACGATGAACTGTTTCTCTTAAAAATTGAAGGTCTTCAAAAGATCAAACACATAATAAATATTGTGCTTGAATGAAAGACTAACACTAGTGTGCTATAAATCTTTGATGGTTACCCCTATGGAACTTTATGGACCTCTTCTTTCAAGTGAAACTGTGTTACTACCCCTCAAGCTAATTGATCCACTATTGGGAGTACACATGTGTTTGGATAATTAATTAATGAGTAAATGGAAATAAATGGGCTTGGAAAAAGGTTGCAGTGAAGACGAAGGTGCAGTACATGCTCTACAAAGGCACCCATAAGTTAGATAATACAAGCCCTTGTATGTCATGAAATTCATTGACCTATGAATTCTAACCCCTATCCACTTCATCATCCACAACATGACCTTGAAGGGGCACCTTTGGGAGCATCCCCTAATTGATGGTTTTGGTCTACCCAATAGGACTTTTATGACACCCCTCCCACACCTAAACTTGGTCAATTATATAAGGTCTTTGAGCACTTTTTTAATTTGATGAGGTAGTTTTAATGCACATGTTTAGGTACCTTGTTTATTATATGTTTTCTTCACTTGCTGACTTGAGATCCTTGGAGGATGCACCTATTTTTTTTGCAGGACCTTGTTTGGTGACCAGTTTTTGGAGAACAAGCCTATCTTGGGCTTCCATAGGGCTTGAAGGCCACAGGTTGGATGCCAAAGGCCCACATGTTGAATCACAACGACTTTCCTTTGGAGGCCTAGAACACACTTTGGAGGATATTTCCTAGCCCTCACATACCAAATGACTTGCCTAGGAGGGGAAAAATGTCACTCTTTGGTGATTGACGTCACTTAGGGCTGGGGTTGGTGGTGATGGAGTTATTTTTCCTTGACACTTGGCATCATTTGATGGAGAGATCACATTGACTTGTGGGAAAAGATTATAGTGCATGAGGATAATTCCTTTGGAGGACAAATGTTCCATCCCCAACCTCAACGATTTGTTAAATATGCCAAAATGTTTCCCTAAGGGGGTGACATCATCTTATTTTAAGGGTTTCTAATGTGTAAAAGTGAAATTTGAATTTGTAAAGGGGAAAAGTAAGGGTTTTTGACCCCCTACTTTGTGGTTTACCCTAATTAAGTGGAAACTATATTTTAGACATTTTGTATAAATAGAGATCATGTGAATCTCATTTGATAACATAACTCTCCCATTGTGAGAAGTACTTGGATGAAATTTTCACTATTCTTGGGCATTTTCTCTCCCTCTTTACATGTTTTCATGGCTTACTTTGATATTGGTAGAAGGAAGTTGTGTGGTACCTCTTGTGGAGTTTTTCTCTTGCATATTGGTGGATAATTCTTGGTAAAGTAGAAATCTCTTTTGTTAATTCTTCCTCTAGGTGAAGGGTTTTATCTTGTTATTGTCTCTCTTTTATTGGTTGTAAGGTTGACTAGTTGGATTTCTTGGGGAGTATAAGTGCATACAACCCCACTAATCTCATCAATATTTGTCTTGGAAATAATTTGTTTCTTAAGGTAGTGCTAGGAGAAGTAAAAGGGATTACACCCTCCTAGCACTTCCTAGTTATCTTTACTTGCCTTGGGGAGTAAGAGAGTTTACACCCCCAAGTAAATAGTATAGTTAAATCTTTATTTGACTCCATAACCGAATAGTTAAATAACTAATCATTTTCATTTTGCATTGGAGAAATAAAATTGTTGCATTGGGATACATGAAAATACGAGATAATTGTTTAAATTGCAAATTTTCCTTCATGTTCTAGGATTGTCATAGCCACTAGGGCATGTCAATTAGTTAAGTACTTATTTATTATATTATAAACTTTTATCTATAGCCATTAGGGCTGCATAAACCCTAACAAATTTCATTTATAACTCTCTACTCAACCGTCAAAAGTTGCTAGGTGTTTGCCACATTAAACTACTAGGCCTACTGTAACTTTTGGGTGGACTCTTTGTAAGATTTGGTGGTTGGATTTACTGCTATAACAACATTTTTTTTACAGCCATAAGGCTGCAAAATATCTATGCAAACACTCTTTATTACATCCTTGTTTCATTTCTAAAGTCTTGTTCTTTCATTCTTGAGTATCATTAGTGTTTATCTTACTTATCTCTTGCATCATTTGTTGGACTTTTAGCAAATTGTTTAGCAACTCCAACACTTATTTTCTTTTTGATATACATTCTTGTTTACTGCTACAATTAGGGACAAAAATACTAACTTTCTTGTCCACCTGACATTGTACATATATACTCAGCTTGTTCTTGTGTCTCAGGTAGGTACATCATTCTTTGCAGGTGTCCTTATCTCTTGGAAGCCATTGGCTACCACCAAGACTCTTTCCAAATACTTTTCTCATCTTCTATATTTAAATTTAGGGGGACCTTCATTCATATCTTCACTTTCCAACTCATTTCCCTTAGGGTTATCGGGATTCCCCCCTTGAGGTGATTCTCTCACCTCTAAAGTGACGGGAGTACCTGCCTAAGGTGACAGTGAGTAGGTGTTCTCAAAGTTGTCACCATTTGGTGGTTGGGTCAGGATTTTCCCAACCTACAAATTGTGCGATAATAGATCCAAAAACAAGACCCAAATGGGAACAACCCACCCTACCAACAAGCGATGATCTTCTAGGTGATATTTTCGATCCTAGAAGGATGATATCCCAATTTGAGGGATCTCCACATGTTATCATAGCCACAAAACTAGTAATTCCCATGCATTTCTACATGGTTATAACATCTAAACCTCGGTCCTATTTATAGGATTAAGGGAATCCATATTGGAAAACTACCATGAATGAGGAATACAATTCCCTCATTGAGAACCACTCATGGGAATTTTATCTTATTCCTTTTGTGGGGAGCAAGTGGATAGCTAAGGGATTCTCACTAGTGCATTCACTTCACCAA
>SNQJ01S0010426.1:199343-233791 GCA_010110895.2 Picea sitchensis
AACCTCATGTTGAATGTTATCCTTTAAAGTTCCTATGAATACATCAATCAAGTGCTCATCTGGAATATCTGTTACCTTTATATTCAATCTTTGGAAGTTCTCAATGTGCTCGGTAATTGAACCCTTTTTCTTGAGATTTATCAATTGGCTAGAGAAGGTATTGCTACTTGTATCCTCATAGTGTGCTATCATTTCTTCCATGAAAATTGTCCAAGTGACGAGTGATTTGTGAGAACAAAGCCATCGATACCATAAAAATTGATTGGGTTCTAAATATAAAGAAGAAATTCATACATTTTGTGTATGTGGCACATTATGTAGATCAAAGAATTGCTCCATATGAAGTATCCATGTTATTGGGTCCTTGCCATCAAACTTCCTCATATCGGCCTTAGGAACGTGGTTGGTATTCAACCCAAAGTTGGAGTTTCTCCATTCTTGATTCACCTTCCTTGTGTCCTCATCATAAATTTCATGGGATACATTTTCACTTTCAGGTGTCCTTTCTATTAGGAAATTTTTCAATCCTTCCATGATCTCCCCTTTTAAACCATCCATCTTAGTATCCAACTTAGATTCCATTGAATCCATCTTAGTATCCAACTTAGCTTCCATTGAATCCATCTTCTTTTGTAGTTCATTTATGTCCCTACCCATTTCTTCACCTTCATCAAGAGTCTGAGTAAGATTGTCTAGAGGCTTATTTGGTGTAGAAGTTCCCTTTTTTGGTGGCATGTTGGCCAAGTATCACTTTTAACCTTGATTTTGAGGTGGTTCTGCTAGACAATCCTCCTTTTATTGTATCTCAAAAATTTCGGCCCTTCTGAGTATGAGATTTTATGTTTTGTAGGTCTCTGATATTTCTTCTCTTCAATGCCCCATGTCTAATAAAAATTGAATGTTCCAAGTGGAATATACAGTAACTTCATCACAACTTGCTGATTTTTGGCCTTTTTCAGAAGATCTCACCTGTATAGCATGCCCCGCACAAAATAATTCATATAAAATTCTCAAACTCATACCAGAACTACTATGGGCTGTCCACTATCCAATGCAACTAGTCTCACACAATTTGGATACTCTATGATGAATTTATGATTTTTTTACCCAGAACACCTACTTGAGACTAGTCAATAGGACTAGTCAGATACCCTATCTTCCACAGGATGTATATACAAATTTAATATGACACAAAAGATTAAATTGCTACCATAGATACCTTACCAATTTCTAAGAATATCCTCCAGATTTTAGTGTCTGAAACATTACATAAAACAATTTATAGCAAAAATTCCGCAATGACTCAATTCAGGATGATTCTAGAACCCTATCTTAAAAAGGATGTATCTCCGAAAGTATAAAGCCTCAGGAGCTGAAATTTTAACCCAACATACCTTGATCTATATACTAAATATCCTCCAAGCCAGTCCTTTTGAATAATTGTATAAAAAAAGTTATAGTGAAAATTCCACAGTTTCTCAGATGTAGCAACGAAACCCCAAGACCGTGAGCTCTCATACCATATGTTAAGAAACAAATATAAATATTGCATAAAAAAACCTCAGAATAAGTACTCAATGCCTTGAAAAAGAGACAATTTCAGATAATAATCCTCTTTGAGGGGGCAACCTCCTTTTACCCCACATAAATGTTCAAGTACAAGATGATTCCAAATGAAAATGTCTCATTGGTATATATAGGAGACTAGGAGGTATAATTACAACTAATGGAATAAAGCCGACATAAATAAAATAACATTACTAATCTAATATGCCCCAATTAAGGGGTAATGAGTCAATATTAGGGCTTAACGATATGGGTGATTTTATAGTATATGGTAATACTTATCAGGAATCCCTAGATAATATAAATAAATTCCTTATCAGATGTCAAGAAATGAATCTATCCTTAAGTCA
Source organism: Picea sitchensis (assembly GCA_010110895.2). NCBI lineage: Eukaryota > Viridiplantae > Streptophyta > Pinopsida > Pinales > Pinaceae > Picea > Picea sitchensis. The sequence continues at coordinate 201,260 of SNQJ01S0010426.1, forward strand.
TGAAAAATGTAAAATGTTATTGACTGAAGGAGTAGTCTGAGGGTATCATGTTTCATATGAAGGGATTAGAGTGGATCCTTCTAAGATTGAGGTAATCGTCAAACTTCCACCTCCAAAGACTGAAAAAGAGGTAAGAAGATTTCTTGGACATGTCAGATACTACCAACGATTTATTGATAATTTTACAAAGATTGTTGCACCCATGTTTGGATTTCTTACAAAAGATGTTGATTTTATTTGGACTGACCAGTGTCAAAACACCTTTGAAACTCTAAAAGATAAATTATCTGTGGCACCAATTCTTAGGGTACCCAATTCGGTCCTTTCATTTCACATATCCACTTATGCCTCTGATACTACAATAGGAGGAGTATTAGGACAAAAAGAATACCAACAATCCTATGCCATTTACTTTGTGAGCAATAACTTGTCCCCTGTCGAGTTAAACTATACAGTTACTGAAAAGGAATTCTTGCCAGTTGTCCATGCCATCAATAAATTTTTCCATTATATCACAGGATATGAGGTATTTGTACATACATATCACTCTATCATTAGATTTCTCATGAATAAACCCATTACCAATGGATGAGTAACTAGGTGGCTCCTGTTATTACAAGAGTTCAATATCACCGTCCTTGATCGAGTTGGAAAAGAGAACTTAGTAGCTAATTTTAATTCACGCATTAATCATGAGGGTGATAGTATTCCTTTTGACAATATTTTTTCAGATGAGCATCTCTTTTCCATCTCCGTAAATGTTGAGATTCAACAAGAAGATCCTAGTGAAAATTATGCACCTACACTAGGATGGAGCCTCAGGATATTTTTAGGTGGAAGTCTATTTTTATATGATGAGAAAATTCTTTTAATAGATGATGTCTATTTATAGATGGTGAGCGAATTCTATTTATAAATGTATGTCGACTATTATTATCCCTTAATAATAGTTGGACAATAAATATTAATATATTCTCAATGAGCACTTGGAAATAGTTAACTGAAGTGGAAAATTAGTTAGCTATAGGAAATTCAAGTTCAAAGGTTGGTTGGTGGGACATGCAAGTCGAATTAGTTGCAACTGAGTGATTTGAAGTTGTAACAGAGTTGGATGTGTAGTTATGTGAGTTGTAAAGTAGTTTAACTCAGTTAAGTGACTTAAGCTCAGTTTTACTAGTTGTAACTGAACTCACACTAGTGAGATATCAGTGAATTAATTATTAATAAATTCAAAATTAGTGGTCTCACATGCAACTGAAGATTTACCATTGTTAACTACATGCATGTCAGATCCAGTGGAGACCCAGTTGAAATGAAGGTGAAAGGGACGGTTTGACTATCAGTTGTGACTTTAGTGGGTGCACTCATGAAACCACACACACATTGGATGTGCCCATGAGGATTTCACAGCCTAGGCAAGAGGAATTTCATTCATTGCAAGGATTTCCATCACCAGGGATTGCGCAGAGGAGGCAGGTTGACTGGAAGAAGTAAATTGGCACATCAATTTATCAATTTTTGTATGACAGTGTGAGACAATTGTATATTGTACTGAGAGATTTTGGATTATATTTTTATATGATATTATTTCATGATCCATGCTATATACATAATATATGATAGTGGGGTTTTTAGCTTTATGATTTCCTGGTAAAAATATCTATGTTATGTGTGATTGATCTTTCTTCTTGATATTGCAATTGGCAACTGTGTTTTAAATTCCACAATAATTTTTGTAGAAGCGATTATGTATTTAACAGTGGAATATAATTGTTAGATTAGGAGAATCCAGGCAATACATAATTTTTATTGAAATTTCTACATGGCATCAGAGTGCAGAAGATTGCAGAAGCTGAGTTTGTGATTGGATAGAATTCAAATTTCTAGAAAGATTTTCTTGGTGCTACAACTGATTCAAGATCTAAATGGATTTCAATGGCTTGAGGTTAGAGTATGCACTCAAGGGAAACTCAAACTACATTTATTGGAAGGACATAATGGAGGCAGTACTCGAAGACAATGGCTTGAAGGAATTCATTGACAAAGATGTTCCTAAGCTAGATGTTGCAGATGCTGCAAATCTTGATGCATGGAAAAAGAAAGTGGAAAAGGCAAGGAGGATCCTGTTGGAGGGAGTACAAGATCATATTTTCTCAATCCTCCATGGGAAATTCAAACCATATTCAATGTGGAGTACTTTGATAGATCTATTCCAAAACAAAAACAACCATAGGAAATTGGCGCTCAAAGATAAACTCAGGAAGATCAAGATGGAGAAGGATGACTCCATTCCAAAATATCTCACAAAGTTTGTCCAATGTCGGGATGAGCTGGGGATTGTGGGAATAACAGTCATTGATGATGATTTGGTGATCTTGCCTCTCCTAGGACTTCCCAAGAATTGGCATAGTTATCAATAATTTGTCAATGGAAGGGAAAAATTTCTAGATTGGGAATGACTATGGTCAAATCTAGCGGAGGAGGAGTTCAGGTGGAACACCAGAGATAGCTCTTCATCAAAGCATGATGATGAAGAGGATTGTGCTTTGGATGCCAAGGAAAGTAAAGGGAAGGGGAAGAAATTCCATTCAAAATCTAAGTCTAAAGGAAAGAAGCTAGATTTGTCCAGAATGAAGTGTTTCCACTATCACGAACATGGGCATCTCACTACTAACTATCAGAAGAAGAAGAAGGAGGCTGCTGGAGCTACAACTGGTGAGGGCCTTGCCTTGCAATTTGAACTTGACTTCTCCTTGATTGCATGCATGGTGTCAAGTGCATTGGGATAGGTTTGGTATTTGGATAGTGGCGCTTCCTTCCACATGACAAGAGATAAGGAGATTTTCAGTGACTTGGAGGAGAAAGATATCCAAATGCATATAGATATGGGAGACGATGGACGATATAGTGTGACTGGCATTGGTACCATTACCTTTCAGAGGGAATCAGGTAAACCATTTAAATTGAAATATGTTATGCATGTTCCAGGTTTGAAGAAAAACTTGGTCTCAGTCACAATGTTGGAGGACAGAGGCTATGACATTGTTTTTAGCGATGGAAATGATTTCTTGTGACATAAAACAATGGGTCAAGTCAATAAGATAGGGATTCAAGTTAATAATATCTACAAGTTGGAGGTATATGGTTGCGCTACCATGATGGGAAAGGAAAAAAAAGTGGTGAGTCGAGATGAGTGCGAATTATGGCATAGGCGATTGGGCTATCTTCATCATGGAGCCTTGAAAACCATGCAACAAATATCTACTGGACTTCCAATGGGAACACTTTCTCAGTTAGATCAATTCAAGGGTTGCACCATGGGGAAGTATGTAAATTCCACCTTTCATGAAAAGGAGAACCGTGCTTTGGTGATCCGGTAGAGAGTTCACACAGACATGTGTGGACCATTCTTGGTTGCTTCAACAACAAAACATAAGTATTATGTTATTTTTGTTGATGACTTTTCTCGTAAATGTTGGATCATATTCATGTAGAAGAAGGATCAAACATTGTCAAAGTTTCGTGAGTTTAAATCATTGGTGGAGAAAGAGTCGGGGAAGCAAGTGAAATCTCTGAGGAGAGATAATGGTGGAGAATACATCTCTAATGAATTCAAAGACTTATGCAGCAAAGAAAGAATTCGAAGAGAACTCATAGCGCCTCATAACCCACAGAAAAATGGGGTCGTGGAGAGGAAGAACATAATGATCGTGGGTGCAGCACGAGCGATGTTGCATGATCAGGGCCTACTAATGGATTTTTGGGTGGAAGCATGCAACACTACGGTTTATGTGAAAAACCATTGTCCTCATAGAGTACACCTGAAGAAGCTTTCACTGGTAAGAAACCTAATGTTTCTCATTTTAAGATTTTTGGCTCATCTGTTTATTTGCATGTGACCAAGGACGCCAGGAAGAAGCTGGAGTCGACTGCTGAAGTTGGGATATTTGTGGGGTACACAGAAACACCCCATAGTTATCATGTGTATTTTCCTAACAGTAAGATGATTATTATGTGATGGGATATAAAATTCGATGAGGGGAAAGCCATGCAGTTGTCGCTTGAGAGGCAATTGGACTTGCATGTAGAGGAGGAACTGCTAGTTCCCAAAGATGAGTCTCAAGATGTGGATCAACCACATGAGGAGGTTCATGGAGTGGAGAAAGCCACTCATGCAGAGCCATCCATAAAAAATGGTAGAAAGCACACCATGGACGCTGATAGATTGAGACTAGATGTTGCACAGAATGTAGGAGCCCTTACTTCACAGCACAGATAGAGATAGTCTCCTGATCGATTTATTGGATACATGGCTCTCATGAGCAAATGTATTGTGACTGAACCATCTTCCTTTCAGGAAGCAGTGTAGGAGCCCACATGGGTAGATGAAATGGTGGAGGATTATGACTCCATTTTCAAAAATCATGCATGGGAAATTGTCCCAAGACTGGTCGACAAATCAGTGGTAGGTTCAAGATGGATCTACAAGGTAAAGCAAGTTGCTGATGGGAGTGTGGAGAAATACAAGGCCATATTTGTGTCTTGGGGCTTCTCATAGATCGACTGGATAGATTATGATGATACCTTTGCACCTGTCACAAGGTACTCTTCCATAAGATTCATCTTTGCACTCTTAACGTAGATGGGTTGGCGCATTCATCAGATGGATGTAAAAACTGTGTTTCTCCATGGGATCATTGAGGAAGAAGTGTACATAGAGAAGCCTAGAGGATTTGAGATCTTCAGAAGCGAGTCGCATGTGTGCCAACTCAACTGAGAGTTGTATGGGCTGAAGCAAGCACCCCGTGCTTGGTACACTCGAATAGACAACTATTTCACCGGACTGGGCTTCACCAACAATGGATGCAAACCTATACCAAATTGTGGTGGAGGGTAAGATTTTAATCATTGTTCTTTATGTTGATAATTTAATAAATATCGGTGATGAGCAGCTGACACTCATGCAAGGAGGATCTTGCAAAGGTGTTCAAGATGAAGGATATGGGCCTCCTTCATTATTTCCTTGGATTGGAAATATGGCAGCGAGATGGTAAACTTTTTGTGTCTCAAAAAAAGTATGCAAGGGAGATACTGGGTAAGTTTCACATGGAGGGTTGAAAACCCATGGATACTCCTCTTCCATGAAACTAGAAGAAAGAGGATGCTACTTCTGTAGAGGTAGTGGATGCTACTATTTATCGACAATTAGTGGGTTCGCTAATGTATATAGTGAACACGAGACCGCACATTTTTTATACAGTTAACCAGCTGAGTCAAACGATGGTTAATCTTACCAAGCTATTTTGGAAGGTGGGTAAGCATGTCCTAAGATACCTGAGGGGCACATTTGAGTATGGCTTATGGTACAGATAGACGGATGAGGTGAAGTTTCATGGCTACACTGATGTAGATTGGGCGGGCAACCCAATAGACAGAAAGAGCACATCAGGGGAGATATTTAGTATCAAATATATAGTTGTTTCTTGGTACAACAGGACGCAAATATCCATGGCACTCAGCTCAACAAAAGTGTAATACATGGCAGCGAGTCAAGACGCATGTGAGGCTATCTGGATGAGAAAGATCTTGGTTGGTTTGTTTCGTTTTCATTTAGATCCGATAGTGATTCATTGTGAAAATTAGAGTTGCATTAAACTCTCGATTAATGTTGTGTTTCATGATAGATCTAAGAATATAGATATCCAGTATCATCATATCAAATATTGTGTGCAGTGAAATATCATGTTGCTTCATTACATTGCTACAGAAGATTAGGATGCATACATTCTGACGAAGGCGCTCACCAGGAGAAAATTCGAATACCATAGAGACAGGATCGGGGTGAAGGATAATCCCTTTCTTGTTGAGAGGGAGTGTTGATTTTCAACAAGAAGATCCTAGTGAAAATTATGCACCTACACTAGGATGGAGCCTCGGGCTATTTTTAGGTGGAATTCCATTTTTATATGATGAGCAAATTATATTTATAGATGATGTATATTTATAGATGGTGAGCGAATTCTATTTATAGATGTATGTTGACTATTATTATCCCTTAATAATAGTTGGACAATAAATATTAATCTATTCTCAATGAGCACTTGGAAATAGTTAACTGAAGTGGAAAATTAGTTAGCTATAGGAAATTTGAGTTCAAAGGTTGGTTGGTGGAACATGCAATTCGAATCAGTTGCAACTGAGTGATTCAAAGTTGTAACAGAGTTGGATGTTTAGTTATGTGAGTTGTAAAGTAGTTTAACTCAGTTAAGTGAGTTAAGATCAATTGTACTAGTTGTAACTGAACTTACACTAGTGAGAGATCAGTGAATTAATTATTAATTAATTCACAATCATTGGTATCACATGCAACTGAATATTTTCCACTATTAACTACATGCATGTCATATCCAGTGGAGACCTAGTTGAGATGAAGGTGAAAGGGACAGTTTGACTATCAGTTGTGACTTTAGTGGGTGCACTCATGCAACCACACACACATTGGATGTGTCCATGAGGATTTTGCAGCCTAGGCAAGAGGAATTTCATTTATTTCATGGATTTCATCAGTAGGGATTGCGCAGAGGAGGTAGGTTGTCTGGAAGCAGTAAATTGGCACATGAATTTGTCAATTTTTGTATGACAGTGTGAGACGATTGTATAATGTACTGAGAGGTATTGGATTAGAGTTTTGTATGATATTGTTTCATGATCCATGATATATACATAATATATGATAGTGGGGTTTTTAGCTTTATGCTTTCCTGGTAAAAACATCTGTGTTATGTGTGATTGATCTTTCTTCTTGATATTGCAATTGGCGATCGTGTTTTAAATTCCGCAAGAATTTTTGTAGAAGCAATTCTGTATTTAATAGTGGCATATAATTGTTATATCAGGAGAATCCAATAAATACATAATTTGTATTGAAATTTCTACTATAAATACCCCATGGTTTGCATACATGGAAAATTATTTGGTTACTAGAAAGTTACCATCTCATTTGTCACCTCATGAAAAGCGTCGAATTGTAATGCAAGGTGCTAACTACTCCTGGGTTGGCCATGAAATTTTTCGTACTAGAAAAGACTTGATTATTTGTAGATGTGTCCGAGAAGATGAGATACCATAAATCCTACGAAGTTATCATGATGGACCATGTGGTGGACATTTTTCCGACAAACGTACAACATATAAGGTTTTACATTTAGGTTACTATTGGCCTATCATTTTTAAGGATGCTTCCAAATATGTGAGAAGTTGTGATAGTCGTCAATGGATAGGAAGAACCACATCAGTTTATGAAATTCCCTTATGTGCCCAGGTTATGATAGAACCTTTTGAGAAATGGGCCCCTGATTTTGTAGGACCAATTTCACCCATGTCTTGTAAGAAGAATTATATTCTGGTTTGTACAGATTATGTCACCAAGTGGGTAGAGGAAAAATCCTTGTTTATGGCTACCAAAAAATATGTTGTTGAATTAATTTATGAAGACATCTTTACCCTCTTTGGTATTCCTCATGAAATTGTTACAGACCAGGGCACACAATTCACTTCCAAGCCGATGAAGGAATTAACGGAAAAATATGGGATCAAGCATTTTAAGTCTTCTCCATATCACCTGCAAGCTAATGGTCAAATAGAGTCAACAAACAAAGTTTTGGAAACTATATTAACCAAAAATGTCCAATTACACCATAGGGATTGGGCTAATAGACTTCCAGAGGCTTTGTGGGCATATCGTACCACTTGGAGAAACACCATTGGGCATACCCCATACGAACTAGTTTATGGGAAAAAAGTACTTCTACCAATTGAATTCCAAGTAAGGAATTTATGTATTGTTGCACAATTGGTATTATACATAGACAAGGCACAACAAAAATGAGACCTACAATTGAACGAAGTGGATGATATTAGACAAGATGCTATCCAATGGACAGTTTTAGTTCAAAACCAGAGGAGCAAGTGGCATGACAAATTTATTAAGAAGAAATAATTTCAACTTGGTGATTGGGATTTGTTGTTTGATTCCCAATTCAAAACTTTTAAAGTAAAACTTACCACTTTATGGTTGGGTCCTTATGAGTTAGTTACTGTGTATCATAATGTGGTTGTTAAGATAAAAACAATTGATGATGGACAAGTCTCTTTCGTAGTGAATGGAGACTGAATTAAAATTTACCACAGACCCGTTTCCAAAGAATATATTCTATAGGTCATGTCAACTGACAAGGCATTGGACTCGGTGGATGGGGAAGTTTCTTCTGCCTCCCCCTGTTCTTGAAATTTTTTCTGAATTCTGATTGTACATATGTAAATAATTTAAAGTGTGTTTTTGTTGATAAACAATTTTAGAGATATTTTCATGTATGTAATTAACCACAAGCGGAAAACTTCAAGAAGACAAAAAGGGATGTATTTTACTTCAAAAGAAGATGTTTCTATATTTGGACTCTTTTTTTTGCTTAAGCATCAAATGAATAATGACTTTTTATTATTCTTAGAAATTGCTTGTTGTAAATTAGCCATTTTTACAAGATTTCTATCTTCCTTTATCTCAAGGCATATTTAATGTCAGTTTCTCATAACCCCCACCAATAGAGGATATAAGGAAATGACACCTTGTCTTATCAAACCTAGAGCTTACTCATACAATTTCCCCAAGAACCCTTAGTGGACGAGTAAAGTATCTTTATGAAAGAGTAGCAAGAAGGTATGATTAGTGGTTAGCCATAGAAAGATCAATATAACTTTAAAAAAGAAGAAAGTGATTAGGGATTGAAGATACCTTTCTATTCGTTTCCAATGGTACCATCCACTACACACTAAAAATGATTGATTATACCATATCTTTATATAGGCTACGTCCACTTAAGTATCCCTTACATCAAGACAATATATAAGGAATGCATAATGAAGAGTCATCCTCTAACTTAAATACCATCCCAGTCCAAAATAAAAAAATTCAGAACTGCCTCCCCATCTTCTTGCAAAAAGAAATCTTTTTACAAAAATCTTAAAAGATGGTGGACCAGTCTCTGCTGTAAAAGGGTGTAAGAGGTCAACCCATTAGGATACTGAACAACTCTGCTGGTAGCAGGTACTAGCCTATGGTATGACTAGGTAAACCTATCAAAGTACTGAACAGGCTTGCTGGCAGCGGGGAATTCTACCTAGAGAGGGTGATGATCTGACAAACAATAAATAAAATTCCTAAATATAAAAACTTGTCTTGATGTACGCCATTACTTGTAGGAAAATATGAAAATAAGTATGCATGGTTAAGCAAAGGTCAATGAACTCCATCAATATACCATTGGGAACTAACTTTAAGACAATCCTAAGACTCTCTCACCTACCTCTTCTTAACTATACATAGGATTTTATGTCCTACATGTGGGGCCATATTTTAATCTTTTTGTCAGATTAATATGTGAAATTTATCTCTACACTTGGAAAACTATAGATCTTAGGATATTGGGAGAATTGACTGGTTCCCTATATATTTGATTATTTGGTGTCACAATACTTAGGAGTGGGGGAGGGGTTTCCTGAGATGACAAATGATAAACATTGCCATCTATATTACAATCTATGAGAAGAGGAAGTAAAATCTCTGTAAAAAATTATGTCATATTGTTTCTACAATATCTTGGGCTATTATATCAATAGATTTTTATATTGGTATGCTAAATTTTATACTGCTGACATCACTGTGTGTGTTATAAGCTTGATGTGCATTTTTATGTTTATATAATGCAAGACTTCTTAAATGGTTCCTTGTGACAATTACAGATCAATAACAAGTTGCTAAATGCTCATTATCGTCTATATTACAAGCCTATGAAAAGAGGAACAAGTTGTTTTATATTGTTACAGATCGATCAAAAGGCAATAGACAATGAATAATCCTATTCCTACTCATCCTATCCATGATCCATGCTCTTGTTCACCATTCTTGCAAGAAATTGTCCAAGCTGAGTGCCATGGGTGAACGTCCATTTATGATGGGATAATTTCCACTTGCACAGGAGGACCAGATGGAGTGTTATCTGGAGGACTAGATGGAGTGCCATCTGGAAGACTAGATGGCATTCCAAATGGAGGATCAGATGAGGTATGTATATACTGTAAATGATCGTGATTGCATGAAGGTATGATCGCTTGAATTAATTACAGATGTTTCAATGGTAAGTTAGATGAATTTAATGGTATATTTTTCAAAATCCATGTTGGTAATCAAATTAAACTTTTAAATGCATTTTATGATCAAATGTCCAAGTTGAAGACTTGGAAATTAATCTAATTCTTACATGATTTCATTTGCCTCAAAAGTACACACCATTCAAATTCAAACAAAAAGTAATTATGATCACACATGGCGATCATGTATGATGAATTCTCCCACGAATTCAACCATTTCCACCACAATTGCATTAAAAACTGGGTACTCTGCCCCAATTTCCATTTTGCTTATCCTCTGTTTACTATGTCGTGCTCACCCTCTGCCCAATTTATTTCTCCTTCTCATTCCTCACTCTGTAACCATGCCCAACCTCTATGAACCATCCTCCTACACTGAGTTACTGGCCATTCCATAGTTCACAACGTGTAGAGAGATATTCCTCTGCACGGGGTGGGGACCATTCTTGTCCAGTCTACAAGGCCACAACGATGGAATCTCTCTCCAATTCTCTCTTTGGTTCAATGGGAGACTGGCTCACGTAGGGTCTCTGGTCTTCTTGGTCTCTAAGGAATCTATTGTCTCAGCGATGAAATTTCCATGAGTCGGGGATCGGTGGTTCAAACACCATCAATTGCCACGTCCAAGCTATAGCAGAGTGTTCAAGCCTGAATTTCAAAATGTCTCTGGAGCCAAAGGGTATTCAAAGGAATGGATCAAAGACAAATTGATTAACCCCTTGATCTTAATTACTAGTCTCATCACTTGTGAAGGTAGGTACTCTATTTTTAAAGCTTGTCATTTTCATCTGTTAGCACATTTTCAATTCAATAAACCCTAGAAGTTTCCTTTCTACTTCCTGAAAATCCTTGAGAAAATATATTCTCGAGTCTATATACCTTTGGCCAACCCTCACAACAGTTTATTCCACTATGGCCTCATTAAATTGCTTGTTATATCTAAATTGACAAAACAGAGTAAGACATGGGAAGATTTCCTCTACCAATTCTCAAATCCCCATATCACAGTTAAGACAAGAAAGAAATCGTTCGATTCAGGATCTGTCACCCCACGTAAGCCTCATTATCCAAAAACTCCAAAACCTACAGTTCAAACTCTTTCCCTGTCTGATAAAAAGGCCAAGAAAATTATTGATTCCTATGCAACATCATTTGGTAAGAAAATTAAAAACACTCCTGATAATTCCCCATTGCCTTCAACACCTATTGATTCTAAACCTAAGAAGCTGTAAGATGCAGTCCATCAAGATTTCCCTTCAGTTCCTACAAAGGGAAGATGAGCTAATCGATTCAAGGGGAAATCCTTTCGAAGAAGCACCGAAGGTATGAGTGGCAAGCCCAATATAAAATATCCAAGCACTTTGGATTCTATTCAATTGTCTTTCGATCATGAGAGCCCCCATAAAAGACTCATAGAGATTTTTGCAGAGTCTAAGCTCGATAAAGAGGTCAAATCTGAACCTATTACACCAAGTCTCCCTCAGAAAAAAAAATTGTTACTCCTTCCTCCCAGATACCTACACCGACTTCTAAAGTTGATATACCTTCTACATCTATAAAGGATCCCAAGCCTTATTCTCTTGAGCCATATGATCACACCCCAGCTATTGATAAATTGCAACAAGAAAATGCTCATTTTCTTGAACAATTGATAGAACGAGAAACTATGGATAAGCATTTGCATCATGACAATGTTGTCTTGTAAGAAAAATTAAACTCTCTTCAGTGATTGGTTGATCATATGATCACCACCAATCATAGTCTTAGGATGCAATTGAAACATCGCAAAAGGCCTAAGATAAAGTCCCTAGGGCATGAGGGAGAATCCTCTAAAGCCAAACCACCCCCTCCTTCATGAGTATAGTTATCTTGGGTGATCCATTTTTGTTTGCAGAGGGACCTGCAAATCCTTAGGCATGGGAGAAATGTTGGTTTGGTGTTTTGACTATTTTTCCAATGGCCAAATCCTTTTTTCATATGACAATTATATATTTAATGCTCTTATTTTGCCATTTTCAAATATATTATCCAGATTTATGCATCAATTCGCCATGGAATCACACGAGGTATGTATAATCATCGTTTTGCAATGGTTTTATGATTGTTTCATCTTCAATTGATTGATTATGATGATATAATGTTTTTTTTTCTTGCAATAGGTCAGAATCAAGATCCGGTCTTCCATCCAATCCCTCATCCAAACCTTTGTCTGACACTCCATCCGACACTCAATCCAACACTCGAAGAGAAAAGGAGATGGTGGTTAGCACATCGGTGGGCTTTGATGGACGAATCAGGGACATGGGTTTTAAGCCCACTCGTGCCCTCTAGTTATGGAGCTCGACACATTTAGAATTGGATAGTTGCAGCAATCACTAAGTGGAGCACATGAAACTGTTAAGAAAATATGCCTTATGTTAAAACGAATTTAATGACATTAATATTTTTAGAGAGTGTCAACCCTTCCAGTGGTCGACCTCTCAAGCTCTGTAATAATCCATAAATACCGCTATCTATTCCATGAAGAAGAAATGAATTTTATTGTATACACATAGATTATCTCCATTTTGTTATATACTCTGTTTTAATAATCAATGCTAGTGTTGTGTTAACTCAATGACTGCGCTTTCCTATTGAGGTATTGCCACGACCTTGTGGGGGCCCACCAGTGGTTTGGGTGATTTTTTATATCAATATATATATATATATATATATATAGATAGATAGATAGATAGATAGATAGATAGATATATTTGCATCTGTATAATTGACTTTCATATATAATTTCAAAGTTGCTTTTTTAAATTTCATTCATTGTGTATGTCTTTTTAATTTTAGATTGTTTATCTAATTCACCTCCCTGTATATCTTCTCTAACTTATAGCCCATTTTTTGAATTGTGTGTATATCACAGAGGGACGTCCATGGTTACTTGTTGATATTTAGACTCCTAACATTTTGTTTGCAGGTTGTAGTTTACTTGTGTAGAAGTTGTCTAATTATACTGTCGTGTCTTTTTCTACCTAGCTGTAAATCACTCTGCAGAGTACTAATTTAGATAGTGTTTATTTATTAAGTTGTAATTTCAAATCCTCTCTGTAGGTTTTCTTTAACTTGTAATTTTTCTTTTAGCATCAACATGATAGGATAGAAGTAGATTTTGAGTTATGATGTTTAGTAGCATCTTAGTTGATTTTGAGTATGATCTTCAATGGTAGCTTAGTTAACTTTAGGTTATGATTTTTAATGAAATCCCAGTTATGAATTTGAATTATGATTTCTAATTAGCATTAGTTATGATTTTGTAGGTTTGCACAATATTATTTTCATTGTTATCTGATTTATGAATTTGAATTAGGATTTCTGATTAAGTGCTAATTATGAGTTCGTAGATTTTCTTGAATTAGTAATTTTGAATAGAGTATTTTCTAGTAGTTGTGTGATAGAGTGAATGATTGATGTTGAATATCTTCTGCACAATGTTTAAAGATTATATGGATTCCAAGAACATTTAGTGTTTCTTTTATGATGGAAAAAATTTCTATAGATTGCCTTATCCATACTTTACATTTCTCTGTAGAAGTTAGCATTGAGTTCATTCCACTTGAACTGTCATTAATAGTTAGATGCCATCATGATGTCATTTGTCACCGAAGACAAAATCATCACATTTAAATATTGTCACAACACTCTTGCTTTTAGTTAGGTAGATTAGTGTTTATTCTTTGCAAGATAGTAATAATTATGAGTTTTTACTTTAAGAATAGAGTTCACTTGTAAAGATAATTTTGACAGATTAATTGCTTACTTGCTTACTTGCTTGTTCATTCAGAGGTAGATAGATCAAATTGCTCATAGATATATTACTTGTTTTTCGCTTATTCAAAGATAGATTGAATCGATTAAATAGCTCTGAAATAGATTACTTGTTATTTGATTATTTAGAGATAGATTAAACAGTTCATAGTCCTAGATTGTTTAAAGCTACTTAGGTCAAATAGTTCATAGTTCTAGAATTTCTTGAAGCTCATTAGTTAAAGTTTTCTTTACATAGAATTTGTTGTTTAAATAGATTTTAAAATTAACTGTCTAAAGTAGAATTGTAAATTGAAAAGAGTGTTGATCCCTAGGGTAAACCATCTCCTTAGCTAGTTAATATTTCCATTAGATTTTATTTCTTCCTTGGCTCATACTATGCCACAACTCTAAGTTTACTTACCCTAAGTTGACAATTTAATTGAGGGAATTAACACATATATAATACCCATCAGATAGTGCACCAGATAGAAAGTCCCAAAACCACAGAACAATAAAACTACTCAACTGCAATAGTTATAGTTTCACTTTTTCCAATACGTCACCAAGAATATCACTAAGATATACTAGAATATAGGGCACATATCTTAGGCTAGATAGCGCTAGAGAGAGAGACCAAGAATCAACCCAGAATATGTACCTTCCAAACTTGCAGCTGCAGCTCCAAACTTGCAGATGCAACTCCAAACTTGCACTAGACTTTACTAAGAGAGTGAGTGAAGTGAGTGAGTACAAATGAGCTCAAGAAACTCCTATTTATAGTTCTCCTTGCCACCTGTCTAGGATGACTTTTATTTCCGGAGGGTAATACTTTAATATAATTTATTCTATTGAGCCGACTTGTCTTCTAAGTTTTTTACACATCTCTTTAGGATTTCTCTTTCTTATGGAATATTCTATTCTAGCCAAAGGTTGCACATGGAGGTTGTTAGAATAAAATAGACGTGCTCATTTTTCCATAGAAAATATAGCAATATTGTCACACAACCATAGGCACAAAGCCACCACCAAGCAC
Organism: Picea sitchensis; assembly: GCA_010110895.2. Classification (NCBI taxonomy): domain Eukaryota; kingdom Viridiplantae; phylum Streptophyta; class Pinopsida; order Pinales; family Pinaceae; genus Picea; species Picea sitchensis. Next base: position 216,297 of record SNQJ01S0010426.1, read on the forward strand.
CTTTAACCTTGATAAACAGAATAATTCTGGAAGAAAACCTTAAAACCAATAGCCAACCAAGATAGCATATCTCTCTCCAAGGATAGTGTACCAAGAAAATAATACAAATCATAACCAAGTAGAAATTCCAACCATAATTAAAAGTCAAAATCCCATTTGCAAAAGATGCAACTGCACTCCCTCTCCAAACTTCAAGAACACTAGTCTTATGTAGTTGTGAGAATGTGAAAATGAAAATTGAGCTCTAGTTCCCTCTTATTTATAGTTCTCTTTCTCACCTCTATAGGACGACTTCTTCGTTTAGAGTTTAACACTTAAATATTGATTATTTTATTCATCTGACATGTCTTTTAGGGTTTCTACACATCTATTTAGGGTTTCTCTTACTTCCCAAAATATTCTATTCTTGTCAAACGTTACACATAGAGGTTAACACCTCTCGCAGCTACCATAATATCAACACTCCCTCATGTCTAGGGAGGTATTAAAGGAAATGGTATTGAGCACAAACATACCATTCAACAGGTAGCATCATCATAGCCACACATGTTATCTCATGATCATGTAGATCAACTCATGAGCAACATCACCACTATAAGTATCATATGATATCATCAACTACATCATCTCTCAAAGACATACTCCACTTGAGTAATATGGCGTGATGTTGAATAAGTCAATCACTCCACTGAGTGATACAAGGACCATTCTTCTAATCCAAACATTTGTCCTAGTATAATGACTGTCCCAACAGATGATGAAAGCCACAACATGGGATACACAGACCATTCCTACAATAATTTCAGTCTCAGACTATTTTCTAATTGGGTCATATGTATCATATAGACCCATATCTACCTATAAGCCTTAGAAAATATAGATCTTGAACCATTTTTCTAATCGGGCCACAATCTGTGCCTTAGGAAAATATGATTTCATGATACATCAACAAACTATTAACCTAGACCATTCTCTGTAGAGAGAATGCCTGTCCACCAACAATTTGTTCTGTCTAGACCATTCTTCACCTGGAAAATGTTTGTCCATCAACATACTAACTATCCATCTAGCTAGAAATCAATTCCAACACTAGTGGTAGTCTCCATGACACTTAGATATTATCATACTTCTTTTATAATTCCATCCAATAGAATACAATTGTGTCTATTCATAGTAGTATACAACTACTATATAGTGGTGCACAACCACTCCTAGTAGCACACAACTACTAACCAGTGACACATAGTCACAACCAGTGGAACAAATCCACCATAGTAGCATACAGCTAATGTCTAGAGACATACAGTCTCCAAAGCAATCATATCATTTGATATCAACCTTCATAACAATATCATGATACAAACTGAGATATGGAAGAGAATATTCCCTTAGAATGTAAAACATCAGCCATGGGCTATCTAGACTATTATTCCTAAGCATAGAAGAATAATTGACCCTGATTTGTGAGCCTGGACCATTCACCTAACAATGCCATTCCTTCAACACTAATCATAGTGCAACCTGGAGAGAATGAGTCTTCCCCAGGGAATGCATATCCTTGATTGTTGAACCTGGACCTTTCACCTAACTGGTCCATTCTTCCATCACTAATAATAGTGAAACCTAGAGATAATGAGTCTTCCCTAGGGAATGACTGTCCAAACCATTTCCTAATGGAAATGACTGTCCTACACCAACCTCCTATAACATACCATTCTTCGAAACTGCTTACAACTGTGAACTTCAAAATAATGACTGCACGGAGAGGTGAACCATTCTTCTTTACCACTATTCAAAGTGATTGCCAAGAAGAATGATTGTCCTAGAACATTCCCCCACACTGGCCACAAGGGGAATCATTGTTTATGGTACATCAACAATCTATCAAACCATTTTCATTACGAAAATGACTATCTGATATGGACCATTTTTCGAATTGGAAAATGTCTATCCGTAAAAAATCTTGGGCCACTTTCCATACTTGAATGTTACTGCCCAACCTGGACCATTTTCCAAACTAGAAAATTACTTCCCATATATCAATAACATATCAATTCTCCCTACCAACCTAGGATTAATCACTTCCTTTTCCAATAAGGAAGTCATCTCCACGAGTACCAACTTGTCCCTTAAGTACACAAACTTTTCATCTTGGACATAGGAGTTTCCAAAATGTATGCTATCTGCTCATCTATGAAGATATAATGGAGAACCACTTCTCCCTCATGGACTCTATCATGGAGAAAATAATACTCAATCTCAATGTTCTTCAACCTATCATGGAACACCGGGTTATCTGAAATCTTCGTACAACTCTTATTATCACAATATATCACGCTTGAATCCAGCACCTAATCAAACAATATAGAAACCATCTTACAGAGCCACACTGCTTCCATACAAACATCATAAGCTGTAATATACTTTTCTTCTGCAGTGTTGAGTGCAATAGACTTATTTTTCCTTCTAGCCCATGACATCATGGAAAAGCTCAAACTAAAACATATCCAAGTAGCACTTCTTATGTCAACTACACTCCCTGCCTAATATGAATTGATAAATCCATGTAGTTGTATATCATAACTCAAATGTCCCACAAAGAAAATATACGACTGATTATTCTCCAAGTACATTAATGAGCCAATCAATTTTTGATACAGAGATGGGCCTATTGGATCAGAGTCTCTCAACTTCTTCATATCTGTCATCATGGGAGCTTTCCATGGATTTTCAATCCATCATACCAGAATTTTGAAGAACCATTTCAATATACTTCCTCTGTTATAGGAAGTTTTCAACATTCTTCTGCTTCACATGAGAGGCTTGTTGAGATCGATTTTTGCTTCTGAAATTTCCTCCCCCTTCTCTATTTTCCCAACTCCTTTTGTCCATTTCTTTTCCCTCTTTTATACCCCCATTAATACTGATTTTATGTCTTCTTACTAATCTCTTTTCCCTGTCCCTACCATTTATATACCATGAATACAGATCAGTAATTTACAAAGTTTCATAATGGCCATGGGTTGAATAATGTCATAAATGGTTGGATGCATGCTTTCTTAGTGTGTGAGTGAATGTGTGAGGAGAGATGGGGAAGAATAGTCTAGCATAGCAAAGATGATGACAGCATGAGAGCCAAAAATTGTCTGTGCATGAACCTCCCTATGTGAGTGAGTTCATGAGTGTATGTGTGCCCAACAATAAGAATTATCCCCTTAAGTCTGCATGTTCTTGAGCTGACACCTGTCACTCATGAAGCACATTCCTTTCCCTTTGGAAGCCACCCGTCCTCCCCAAGGAACTTAGGATAAAAACATATCCTTCTAATCAGCTTTTGGAATAATAACATATTATTATTCTCTCGGACTTAATCCCTTAGGCTTAGCCCCTCTTTCCAACCTCTCAATTCCCTCTCCCTTACCCATCCTATTGGAGCTTAGTCCCCCCTTCTCTTTTATCGTGGTCGGTCTACATGCAATGATGTTTTTATATTAATAATATGAATATTTACATGTACAAAACAAGCTCCTGGCCTTTAACACCTAGGCTCTTTGGCCTACTAACACATAAGCCTACCAACTTATAATTTCTCGGCTCACCAGCCTACAAAACATGTTTACAATTCATAATACTACTTGGGCTTGGCCTACGGGTATTACAATCCCCTCCCTTTATTTTTTCACTATCCTCAGTGCAACTTATTTACACAACATCAACAAGATTTTCAAAATATTCAAAAATATGCGGGTATTCTGCCCGCATAGCATCCTTATGCTCCCATTTCATGTCCTTATGACCATACCAGGTCCACTCGACCTTTACAATCCCTATGGCTCGATTCCGGAGCTGTTTTCTCTTCCAGTCCAATATGCGCACTGGATGCACTTGCAAGACGCCTTCTTGTTCCACCCGAATCACATTTCAATCAATAACATGATTAGAATCAGGTATATATTTCTTAATCAATGAAACATGAAACACATTATGTACAGTCATTGATGTAGGAAATGCAAGCATATATTCAACTGGTCCAATCCTTTCTAGGATTTCAAATGGCCCACAATATCTGGCTACCAATTTGGAACAATTTCCCATCTTCAGAGAACTTATGTTGGCTTTCACTTTCAATAAAACATGATCACCCACTTTAAAATCCCCATGGGTCATGTTCTTACCAACATAACTTTTCTGCCTGTCTTGGGTAACCTTCAAATTCTGCTTAATCTTCATCATTTTCTCTTCCATTTCCTTGAGAAACTTTGGCCCAACCACTGCCCTATCAGCTGGGTTATCCTAGCTTACTGGGGTGCTGCACTTTTTTCCATAAAGTGCTTCAAACGATATCATCTTTAGTGATTCTTGATACCCATTGTTATAGGAAAATTCTACCAAGTGTAGGCAGTCTTCCCATTTAGATGGTTTGTCCATCACATACATCCTTAGCATGTCCTCTATCACTTGGTTCACGCTTTCTTTTTTCCCATCAGACTCCGAATGATAGGCTGTGTTGAAGTTCATATTTTTTCCAAACCCTTTGAATAACCCCTTCCATAACTTTGAGGTAAATTTCGGGTCTCAGACATAATTTTCTTGGGAATATTGTGCAATCATGCTACTTCCCTCATATAGATATCAACAACATTAGCTGCCTTGTGAGTAGTCTTCAATGGAATAAAATGGGCATCTTTTGTAAGCTTATCCACCACCACCATGATGGAATAATGTTGCTTATTTGTTCAGGGTAATCCTATGATGAAATCCATTGTCACCACTTCCCACTTCCACTCAAGAATGGGTAATGGCTGTAGTAACCCTACTGGGTGCCTATGTTCATATTTGACCTTCTGACACTCCATACATCTAGCGATGTATTCTACAATTTCCTTCTTCATACCTGGCCAAAATTAATGGCTCTTGACTGCTGCCACTATTTTCTGATATCCAGGGTGCCCAATATAAGACACATTATGCATTTCTTTAAAGATCATAATTCTCAATTCCTATAAATTACATACATAAATTCTATTTTTGTACATGAGTGTTCCATCAACTTCCAATTTATAATATTCCACTTTCTGTATCATCTTACCTTGTTGTAGCTTTGCCACCAATTTCATGTACTAAAAATCTGCATTTGTATCTTCCAAAATTATGCCTTTAATATTAGTTTGATACATGCTAATGGTCGTAGCATGTAGTTCATGCACTCTTCTACTGAGTGCATCAACCACTTTGTTCTCCTTTCCTTTGATATTATTGATATCAAATTCATACTCACAAAGTAATTCCAGCCATCTACTCTTCCTAGCATTCAAGGTTGGCTGATCAAACAAATAATTCAGACCATTATGGTCTGTCCTCAGTTCAAACCTCTTTCCCAGGAGGTAATGTCTCAATTTATTCAGAGCATGCACTATGGATGCCAACTCCAAAACATGAGTTGCATAGAGCCTTTCATGCTCTTTCAATTTTCTGGACTCATAACATATTACAAACCCATTTTCACTGAGGAATCCACCTAGTCCTTCTTTGCATGCATCTGTACACACTACAAAGTATTCATTCGTATCTGCAATCCTCAGGATTGGAGCACTTCTTAAAAACTGCTTCAATTGTTGGAATCTTCTCTCACATTCTTTTGTCCATTGAAATTTCTTCTCCTTCCTTTGAAAGGTAGTGATGGGGTGAGGTATCCTTGATTACCCTGCAATGAACCTTCTATAATAGATAGCTAGACCCATAAAGGATCTGAATTTTGTCACATTCTTCAGTGCTGCCCATTCTCTAATGGCTTCTATCTTCTCAGGATCCATGACTATCCCATGTTTTGAAATAATATGTCCCAAATAATGGATATGCTTTTGATAGAATGAACACTTGCTCAATTTGGAATACATTTGGTTCTCTCTTAGCACTTTCAACACCATCCTCAGATGATGTTCATGCTCTTCCTCCAACTTGGAATACACTAGGATGTCATCCAAAAAGACTATGAAAAACTTGTCTAGATATTCTCTGAATACACCATTCATTAGGCATATGAAAACAACGGGTGCATTTGATAACCCAAATGGCACAATTGTGAATTCATAATGACCATACCTTGTTCTGAAGGTGCTCTTGCTAATGTCTTCATCCTTTATCCTTACCTAGTGGTACCCTGACCTGAGATCCATTTTTGAAAATATCTTGGCATCCTTCAACTGATCAAAGAGATCATCGATCCTTGGCAAAGGATACTTGTTCTTAATAGTCACTTTGTTCAACTGTCTGAAATTGATGCACAATCTCAAATTATCATATTTATTCTTCACGAATAGGACCGGGGCACCCCAAACTGACACATTTGGGCATATATACCCCTTCTTCAGAAGTTCTTCAAGCTACAATTGCAGTTCTTTCAGCTCTGGTGTACTCATTTTGTAAGGAGTTTTTTACACTAGAGCTACTCCAGTCATCAGGTTTATAGAAAAATCAATATCTCTCTTCGGGGGTAGTCCGGGTACCTCCTGGAATACATCTTCAAAATATTTTAATAGTGCATGGTCTTCAATATTTTACACCTTATCCTTAGGTTCTTCTTCCATATGAGCTGCAAATATTTGGAAACCCTTCCTGTAACACTTCTTCAGCTGCATTGCTGATATTTCTCTGACAGTAACTGCCCTTGGGATTCCTTGCACTTTCCTTGGATTACCTTCCTCATCTAGGAAAGTGAATTCCTTGTTATGACAGTCTAATATGACATGGTTCCGGTCCAACCAATCCATCCCAATTAGACAGTCATAGGAACCTAAAGGTAAGATGTTCAATTCATCCCTTATGCTCAGTCCATTCATGTCCACTCTACATGACTTAACCAAATCAACAACCTTTCTCTTGGCTCCTGTAGTGAGCTGCACTAACCAATATTTTCCATGCTTTCTTCTCAGAAAATGCAAACTTTCCACCATTCTAGTATCTATATAACTATGACTATCTCATGAATCAATTAAAAAATTAATGGTTTGGTTGTTGACCATACCTTCCACTTCAATCATATGTGGCTGATATTCTTCTTTCTTGTTGTCCAGGGCTGCATAGATCCTTGGTACACTTCTACCCATGTCCTCCACTTTTTCTGCTTGTTGAACATTATGGACAACTCTCACTTTTTCATTTTTGTGGGGGAAATATCTGTACCTATGATTTCCTTTACAACCCCGACATTCCATAGATGGTTGTCTTGGAATTTTTCCACCTACTTCATCCTTCCTGGGCTCTCTAAAACCTATCTATCCTTGAGGGCTATTTTTGAAAAAAGATGACTTAGTTCCCTTCTTCCTCTGATCCATCTTGAATTTCTTCTTGTCTTCCCAAGCCTTCCATAAAGTGTTTTTTTCTCTTTGTTGCTCATATAAGAATTTTTCTCTCCTTATAGTTTCTTCCATAGATTTAGGATCATCATACTGGATCTTGTCACTAATGGAAGATGGTAGTCCACTCAGATACTTTTGAATTTTTACAGTCTCATCTTTGATGAAAGGAATATACTTCAACGGCTCTAGGAATATTCCTTCGTACTCATCTATTGTCATGATTCTTAGCTTGAATTCAAAGAACTCTTTCATCTTTATGTCATAGTATCTCTTAGTCAAGCATTTATTTTAGAAATACTTCTTGAATTCCTTCCAAGTAACATTTTTATCTTTAATGTGTTGCACTTGCACAAGTTGATCCCACCACATGGATGCCTTTCCTTTCAGTTGATACATTGCAATTCTTCCTTCTACATGAGAGGAATAATTCTGCAGTTGGAAATATTTCCTCATGCCAAGAAGCCATGTCTCATCATCTTCCTCCTTCTAGTGCTCTCCATCAAACGTAGGATATTTAATATTGTTCATTTCACCCTTCAGTTCATCCACTCCAGGTCTCTTATGCTTTCTGGTTGGATATGGGATTGAACTACTATGTGCCCTCCTCTTGGAGTGACCTTGGGAGTGATGATGGTGTTTGCCAACAATCCTTGATTTCCTCTTCTCATCAGGGGACCTTTGAATTACTGATTTACTGGAGTCACTCTCCTTATCTAATTTTTTTTCTATGCTTTCCAGGCTATGTATCAACTTTATGTTCAATTATCCCTGTTGTTCCCTAGATTTCATGAGATTTTTGTTATCTTCTCGGTGAGTCTAAACATATTTATGCAATCTTTCAATGGCTTTCATCATGTTTCCCCCTTTATCTATCTCTTTTCCATGCCCATTGGAGTTCGATCCTTCAACTCCCAAATGGACATCCATTCCTTTAGCTTCATTCTCTGAACTGGAAGCATTATGTGCCTCCTCTATTTCGATGCACCATGGAACACTTCGGTTTGGTTCTGACAATCATTAACTCTGAAAAAACAATGTGAAGTCAATCAAAATTTGTTAGGCCATCAGTCCTTAACAAATTCCATAGTATTCATAAACCATTCTAATTCAAGAAAAATTTCAGATTTCATTATGCGGTTCTCGAGCAATCAAGAATCCCCGCATATCTTTTCTTTCTGAGCTATGCTATGTTCTGCAATAATTTTTCGAGCACTAGCCCTTTTCTCTTATCCCTCAACCCATGCAACCATGGTATGTGGCCAAGTGATAGGTTGATAGGTGCTTAATAGGGACTTTGGGCCTCCGACTTTGGAAGTTTTCAAAGACATCACAACAAATCTGTCGAAGTTCCGGATTGACAAACTCGCAAAGTAGGGTGGATCAATGGTCCACAACTACCCAACATCCAACGAATGACACCCACTATGGAACCTCAGGCATTTGAGCTCCAAGACTTCAGAGGATTTCACATCTGCACACCCCCAACACCCCTAACCGTTAATCTTCAAACACTTCCATTTCACTTTTGGTGACTTCATTACGTCTCGTAACCTCAATGTTATGAAACTTTTGAAAGTTCTTATTTTCATTCTCTTATGAACCATTATTCTAGAGTGTTAAGTCTCCAGACTTCACAACTGGTGCCATGTGTCCACTGGGACCCACAGTTTCCATACTTGAACTAAGATACCGAATATTCACATCACTTAACGCCTTCCAAATTGTGGAGGAATGCATTCGCAGTTTGGAGTAACTCACCTTTCATCCCGCAATTATTTTGATGTCGACACGTAAACCCCTATTAAAACCATGGTTTGGATTGCGAGACCACCCTAGAAAATTAACTCCCATGCAATTTGGGTCCCCACAATGCCTCCTGGCCATCGATCTTGATGTATTGTGGTCAATGCTAGTGTGGGCCCACCGACCTTTAACTATATTATGTAACCTCGGGGCCGACATAGAAAAATTAACAACATTCCAGGTGGGGGGGAATGTAGTAGGTATAGGAGAGGTCCACATCACCTCGAGGTGACATCATCATGACTCACTAATTCGACTCTTAGGGGCTTCATAACTTCAGGCTTTGGGAGTTATTTGTCCTTCATAGAATGTTGTAACTTCCACCCTTTGCTTGATCCAAAGGTTGATCTCGTCTCCCCATATCTATGATGTAGATCCACTTTGGGGACTTCAGGGATTCTCCCTCTTTCACTCTATAACACATACTTCGTCGAAGTCCCAAATTCTTAAGGACTTGCAGATTAACCCTCCTGCACTTTTCTCTAGATCTGATGATCGGGATATGTCCTCCTTCTCCTGAACAGATTCCAATGACCCACATTACTTTGCGTCCCATTACCATGTATGTCATGGTTTTATAATACCACTACACATGCTGAGCTTCGTAACACGACCAAGGTAACCTCTTGACACTCAGAATGCTCTGAGGCTCAAAATTTGTTCCTCTTGACACATTTCTCTCTGAAACCTTGGTTCTAATGACCATTTATCCAATCCATCTAGGCTCAGTGCTTGAACCTTGTCTCTGATACCAATTTGTAACGTCCCCAACCACCAACAAGCCATGCAACGTCACTACAAGACTTCTCTCTTAGCTCTGATACTATTTTGTGGAATCCCTGAAACATACATATATATAATGCATTTGTAATGAATTTAAAACAAATAACACAAAATTATTTCTACCATAGAGACTCCTATAGAATTGACAATAATTCATACATGCAATGAAACACATGATAACATTGCAAGAATCAAATACATGCATAATAGACAACATATCTTCTAATACACAGATCCATGCAAACAATATCAATAATCCCATACATACAACATATACAAGCCATACTCATCAATATAAACATAAACAATACACAACATGTAAGGAACATAGAAGTGGTACTTATATTTTTATGGAGGACCACCAACTGCGTGCAGACCTTCCATGAACCTCCCAACCTTAGACCACGCTTCTCATCACTCTCAACAATGGGTCACCCCCGAGCTGGGACTAAACTTCACCGGGCAAGGGATTCCTAGGCTAGGCAAGTTCAATAGGAAAGTCACACAGTTTAAGAAGAAGGATTCTCTCCCAGAAGCCACTTATGCCCACTTCTCGCAGACTCTAATTCCCCACATGCATGTCCCACCCCAAGAGTATACATTTTCACTATCACACATTCCATCAACTACTCCACCTCCCTTCCGGGGATTGGCCAGACCGGAATTCTCAGAGCTCTGTAGAAGCTACGAGACTCCCTCCAAGAGAACTCACTTCCTCAACACACTCTCTCACCTAGAGAGAGTTTCTCACAAGTCTGACAACCTGCTTCTTCAATCCACAACAACCTCTCTCACCTACAGAGAGAGTTTCTCACAGGCTTGACAACCTGCCTGTTCAACCACACGCTTGATAACCCACCTCTTCAAACCACAATAGCTAAGTCGGGTAAGGCAAGGGATGACTCAATAATTTATAAAGGTGCACAATGGAAACAGGTTCAACAATGGCAGAAATGTCTGGCTATGTGCTTGCTCAGTGCATGAGTGAACTCATGAGTAAAGATGGGGCAGAGTGGTCTAGCATAGTAGAGATGATGATAACGTGAGAGACAAAAACTGTCTGTGAATGAACCTCCCTGTGTGAGTGAGTTTGTGATTGCGTGCATGCCCAACAACAAGAATTCCCCCCCTAATTATGCATGTGCCTAAACCGACACCTGTCGCTCATGAAGCATGTTCCTTTCCCTTTGGAAATCACACGTCCTCCCCAAGGAACTTAGGATAAACACATATCCTTCTAATCAGCTTTTGGAATAATAATAGATTATTATTCTCTTGTAATTAATCCCTTAGGCTTAGCCTCTCTTTCCATCCTCTCAACCCCCTCTCCCTTACCCAACCTAGTGGAGCTTAGTCCCCCCATTCTCTTTTATTGTGGTTGGTATACATGCAATGATGATTTTATATTAATAATATGGATATTTACATGTACATAACAAGCTCCTTGCCTTTAACACCTATTCCCTATAGCCTACTAACACATAAGCCTACCAACTTATAATTTCTCAGCTCACCAGCCTAAAAAACATTTTTACAATTCATAATACAATTGGGGCTCATCCTAGGGGTATTACACTTTGGGTCTCTGACCTAAGGTGGTAGACCGCCCACTCTGTCGATCATGAGGACTCTTCGATCTTCTGCTTGGAAACATAGAGCTGCCTCTTTATAGGTGTTGTTTTTATACCACTGGTTCACTAGAGTTGGCGTGTGATACTTTTATAGACTTGAAAAGTCCCCCAAGGGGAGAAGCTATAAATAATATGTTCATGAAAAAATTTACTGATGATACCAACCAAGGAACACCTTCGCAAGGGGATTCTTATGCTTTTCATTTTTTCAGAAATGTTGGTGTCCCTTTGATGGCCACTTTGTACATTCTTGGGTTGAATGTGGGACTACTGGTTTGGTTGGGTACCATTCCAAATATACCTCATGTTGTTGATGCTTCTCAGTTAAGCACCTTATTTCATCGACATCATGTTGATGTTCCTTCGTCAACAAAGTCTTCTCCTCCTTCTACCTTCTCTGGTGAAATCCTATATACTAGTAACCGAAAGTCTAAATGAAATAGAAAGAGGAAGAACATGAAGAAGAAATCGCCAACCTCTGCGAGTCATGTTGGAGATAGGTCCTCAACCTATGCAAGTCATGTTGAATACCAACACCCAGCCTCTGCAAGTCATGTTGGGGGTAGAAGTCCAGTCACTTCTAGTCATACTAGCGATAGGTCCTCAATGTCTGCAAGTCATGTTGAAGACCAGCACCCAGCCTTTGCAAGTCATGATGGGGGAAAACTTCTAGTCACTATTAGTCATACTAGTGATAGGTCCTCAACCTTTGAAAGTTATGTTGACGACTAGCACTCATCCTCTGCAATTCATTCTGGGGGAAAGTACCCAGTGTCTACAAGTAATTTTGGGGGAAAAATTCCAGTCATTTCTAGTCATACTCATAATAGGTCTGTAGCCTTTGTAATTCATGTTATTGACCAATCACCAACCTCTGCAAGTCATGTTGGAAATGTGCAACCAGCCAATGCTAGTCATGATGGGGGCACTGATTCTGTTGATAAACCTAGATGGATTGGACATAAGCCTAATTTCCCTTGTAAGATTTGAAAGGGAGATCACCTTACACATTTATGCCCTTACCTTCCATAGGCACGCATATTGTGGTCCCTGTCTACAAGATCTTCTGATTCTGAGTCTTCTAAGGTTTCCTCACAATCCATTCAACCTTTGGTTGATGAAGTGGTTGTGCCGATGCAATCATCGGCTGATCCCAATCCTCTTTTGGGGGGTGTTGACGATTAAAATCACAATGATGAATTCCACTTGCAAAGTATTGCTAAAAGTTCTATTATTTAATTATGATAATAATATAATACTGGTAGTTGGGACCCCCTTGTAGACTAGAGGTGCAAGGATAGACATATTACACATATTTTACTACTGTTACGATGTTTCCTACACAGTCCTACATTTTTGACGATGTAGTCTTGGTTTCATTGGGCGTGATAATGAGTGGTTAATGCATTATTGTTGAATGTTGTTGGTAATCACTTGTGACACAAAACAATTTTCATGGGTATGAGGATCATGTTGTTACAGGTGATATTTTATAACCTTGATTACTAATTATTGTGTTGATTACTTATCCACATATATGAAAGGGATAATTAAATGGGAGCTTGATCAAAAAAAATAAAAAAACTATGAAAAGGTTCTATAATTATAGCAAAAGGAAAGGAACTATGTATTAATCCTAAAGCCATGATAAAAGACTACATGCAAACTTCGAATGAAAGAATTAATGGATGGAAGGGTTAGTCCTATCTATTATACTATGGTTTGGTTAAAGAAATATGTAATTTTGATTAAAAGATTGAAAGGAGGCACATATAGCAATGTTAATATGTGATTATTATGTGAAGTTATGGCAAAGGTTAACGTAGAGATATGAGATATCTCGGGTGGTGCACTATGCATTTGATATGGTATCAGATCTTACGATGGATATTGCATTGAATTTTGGGATTGCATATGGTTTAATGTTAGTAGTGAATGTTACGTTAGTGGGCTGGCTCGTACATGAATTGAATGGGATCAGGTGAGGAAGCAACGTGAATTTATTGTACGTCACTCCAAACCTCCCTACTGCTCGTCACCCTAGCATTGTTGCAATGTTTCTCTGTTGGTTGTGGAAGCTCCGCGTTTTCAGGTTTTGGAAGGGAAATCTCGACCAACTCGTCATTTAAGAGATTTTATCACAGGTATGGCTCTTTTCTCTCCATCCATGATGGATTCTCTGTACTATGAATCAAATGGTGTCTTAGGAATGCATGGATCCTATGTTTTCTTGAGTTTTTTGACTGTGTGTAAATATGGTGTTGTGGATTTCAGTGATGATTGCAAAATGATGATGATTGTAAGAAGAGTAATGGGTATTATTGATTATAAAGGTTTCACATTGGTTATTTTCTCGGTCAATATTGTTTTTTATGATGGTTCTCCATGAAATAATGGTGACAGTGGTGCAATGAGGCCTTGTTTTTTATGGTTGAAGGTTTTTTACCACCAGTTGTATTTCAGTGACTCCCAACTCATTTCTCTCTCAATCATTGTCGTAATATTTATCTGGTTGCAGAGTGACTGTTGAAAGTTAGTGTGTTTATTTTTGTCTAATCCTGATCTATTGTTGATTCCTGTTCTTTACTGTCTTTTCTCTAAAAGCTTTCCAAAAGTCCAGTCTTGGTCGGCACCGACTGTTAATACAGGTCTGTGTTTGTGTTAAATGGTTGCGAGTTGCTAAGGGATTTCACACACCACTCCTCTCATTCCTACTATAATGATGATTGTATGTGACCTCATTGTCAATTGTCTTCGAAAGTTGTTCCACCTCCTGGGAGTTGGAAAGAAACATTATCTCTCTGGTTTTTCGAGTGCCCATCACTGTTGAATTAACCCTCATATTTTCTCTGTAGAAAGTGTTAGTGACACTTGTGTGCAACTAGGTTTTTTAACTTGAATTGCCTTATCCTCCACTTAGGTATTCACTTATGGTTATGTCAAGGGATTGGAGTAAGAATTCGAAGGACTATGTGCCTCACTACTTTTTCATTTTCAAATTTGTATTGTGGCCTGTGGTTGCTAATCGATGGTAAAATTGATATGAGTATATGGAATACTATCGACTCTCTGTGAGGTCCTTCTGTGATGAATTTGTTTGAACAAATAAGAAAGAAAATGAGTGGTTTCTTACAATCGAGAGCTATCTTTCTATTCATTTATGGTCTCGATCACTGTGTTTAATCCAACGTGATCTTGATTGCATAAGAAGACACCCATGTGAGTTTTACCGAGCTCGATCAAGGTTCTAGCAAGTTAAAAAAGGTGTGTGTGTGTCCATTTAGTTATGTTCGCTTCATATATTATATGGTTCTATGGGAATCATCGTGCAAGCTATCATTTGTTTTTAAAAGAAGTTTACATATGTTGATGCACAAAGAAAGCAAGCTCGGGGTTCTATTTTGTTTTTGGAGTTGGTTGTTGTTATCAATTGAAGAGTGTTTCGATTATATGATTGAATACCTTGTGTTTTGATTGGTCCATCGCGCATGCTCTTAAGTCTGTCTATGATGGAGAATGAATCTGTGTATACTAAATTCAGCCCGATTGTTGATTAGAGAACAATGACTGTTGTTTGTTTATCATGGTATATTATTGATTATCAAGGATAAATGTTGGGCATACTATAACAAGAATTATTGTACATGTTTTTTTTAATTTTAAAAATAAGATATCAACGTTAGTATATACAGTACTGTTGAATGGAAAATGTTTTCATAAGTTATAAATGTACAGACTGTTATAAATTAAGGATTTTTGGGAATTTAATTATTATTGAGACAACAAGAAGTTGTATACAATTGAGGAACAATGAATGTTTTGGTATTCGAAGTGGATGCTTTTTGGATTAAATTTGAAACAGAGTTATGATAGTTGATTGATTTAATTTATTTTATGAACAATATCCATCTAATTCCCTTTCATTTTCTCACTTTTTTTCTCATTACAAATCCCCTCACACTGCCAAATTAATTTTTTTACATCATGTTCATTAAAATTAAATTAAAATCTCTGTATGAAAATGATTAAGAAATAGCACATAGATAAATGACAACTGATATGTTTTGGTTATTGTTGCATAGTAAATTGTTTAATGAATTGTTGAGTAGTAATCGTATCCTTACTCCCTTTATTTTTATCACTTTTTCGCTCAATAAAACCCCCTCAAATATCCCTGAACCCTAATTCACCGCCCTTCTCATTGACAATTATTAAAATGATTTTTATGGATTGGATTGCATGGGTCTCATGTGATTGTTGAACCAAACTTTGTTTCATATTAAGAGAATATCATGTATGGTTTGTTTAAGAGGCTAGTTGCTAATAATTGTTGCATACAGGATGAAGTTCTTCAACTGAGGAAGTCATGGACGAAATAATAGGGGTAGGGGGAATTGGAACAGAGGGCCTAGAAGGCCCAGATTCTCAATACAGTTCGATCCAGATCCTCAAGAGTTAAACCAACTCTTTCAAGCTGGATTTTTCAATTGGATTGGACAAGGGGTAGTCCAACCTAGACTAGAAAGGCCTCCCTTCCAGCCCCAACATGTCCCTGGTATCCCTGTGCCCCCTCATGTTTCCTTGCAACCTGGAGTTCCCAAGAATAATGGATGGAAGGATATTGTTATCCCAATAGTCTCCCACCATCGTGGTTGGCCAAATTTATCTTTACCTCCTCCTCCACCTGTTAACCCAAATGCCCATATTTCCCCTACACACTCACCTGTACAGTCATCTCACGCAAGAAAAAGACTCAAAACTGAATCCCACCTCATGCATGAAAAATGAAAAGTTGTTGTTGCACCCTCCTTTCCTTCAAGTGATTCAACCAAGTCAGGATCATCCCTGATGCACTTTAGAGATGATTGTTCCCATGTCATCAGTGAGATCAAGCATCCAGGTTCTACACATGCTAAGAACAATATTACCAACTTAACGAGAACTTTGTCGAGTTCTCATTTTTTCAAGGGTCACATTTTTTACCTCGTTTTTAAAAATGGTGCTACTGGTAGCACCCCCCTCAATTTTTAGGAGGTATTTTGATATTTTAAATTTTTTGATCCATAATATTTTCACAATGTTCTTTTTAAATGCTTATTTTTCTTCTATTTTCGAATTTTTCAAATTTTATTTTTTATTTTTTTTCAATGGTTTTTTTAGTCATTTTTCCATACTTCTTTCAATATTAAAAATCTTTTTTACCATTTACTTTTTTGAAATTAAGATTTTTCATATAATTGTGTCTCAATTAATTTATAGTTCCATACTTTTAAAATATAGTGGAAAACATCATTTTTAACAAATTGTTTACCTTTACTTCAATACATAAAAAATAATTATAATTAAATAACACTATTTTTGAATATTTAACAAAAAAACATTATTTTGTTTTATTTTTATAAATTAAAAACTAAAAAAACTAAGGAAAATAAAACAATTGAAATTAATGATAAAAATTTAAACGCAAATTTGTATTAAAAAAAATTAAAAAAAAAACTTAAAAAACTAAAGAGCAAAAAAACTAAAAGATTAAAATTATATACAAAAACTAAATATATGACCAAAAACACTTTAAAAAGGTTAAAAACAACAACAAAACACAAAAATATATATACCTATATAACTTAATGGAAAATCCAAAAAACAAATTATTTTATACAAAATTGAAAAAACTAAAAAAACTAAGGAAAATAAAACAATTGAAATTAATGATAAAAATTTAAACGCAAATTTGTATTAAAAAAAATTAAAAAAAAAACTTAAAAAACTAAAGAGCAAAAAAACTAAAAGATTAAAATTATATACAAAAAGTAAATATATGACCAAAAACACTTTAAAAAGGTTAAAAACAACAACAAAACACAAAAATATATATACCTATATAACTTAATGGAAAATCCAAAAAACAAATTATTTTATA
>SNQJ01S0010426.1:236837-283695 GCA_010110895.2 Picea sitchensis
ATTGCAAATTATTAGGTCTTGAGAGCTGCAGAGCTTGACCAACTCAGTACCAAACAAATTCTCAATTAGGTCTTCAAAGCTTCTTTTGTAGCTATTAGATAAAACAAGGTCCTCATCTAGCCATAAAGGATTATGGTTGGAGTTATCACTTAAAAGAGTAGCTTGTTTAGTTGCAGTTCTAGCATTAAAGTCTCCTAGCAGGAGGATATTACCTTCATTTTTCAAATTATAAATATCTTGTTCTAAATTATTATACGGACAATTTTTATCTAGATTATTTTTCTTATAAATAGTAGACTTAATAAGTGCAAAATAACAAATTGCTATATACATCTTCTTAGCATTGGTGTCTGAAATTTCTATCCAAATGTATTGATTAAGAGGGTCAAACTTATATATAATATAAACTATATATATATATATATAATTTTTTATATCAAGTATGTTTTTATTTTATTTTAAATTTTTTTATAAAATTTTATGATTCGATTTTGTTTTTCTTTAAATTATTTAATATAATGTTTTAGTTTCTTTTTTTTATTGTTTTTTTTTAGTTCTCTTTTTTTAATGATTTTTTTAATTATTTTATATAATTTGGGTTTTGAATATATTTTTTTGAATGTGTTTTTTGCTTCAATTGAAAAAAAAAATTGCTAAGATTTTGTCCTTTCTATTTATTTATTTTTCAATGTACATTTAAGAAGAAAAAAAAATGTTAGTAAATAAATTTTTAAGTTACCATTTTGTATCCAATTTTGGGTTTTTTTTTTTTTTTGCATAGGGATCTATTGTCAAAACCACGGTTTCAATTAGGTTGAAATGAACCATAATTTTAATGTTTAGAAAAAAAAAATTTCTTTAGTTATCGTCACTTTTTTATTTAGGTGTTAATTTTAAGGTTTTTCTAAGCTATTGTATGAGTTTTGAAGGTCATGCTTGAAAAATGTTGTAATTTTGACCCCGTTTGAAAAAATTGTGCTACCGATAGCACCACTTTTTGATTTGGGGTTCATTTTCATGTTTTTTATGCAAACATATGAGTTTTTTGGGCTAGAGTTCTCGTTTTGAGGTCACAGTTCTCGTTAAGTTGGTAATATTGTTTAAGGCTAATTCAAGGAAGTCAAAAGGGGATAGAAACAACAAAGGAAAAATTGCCTCTCAAAGTGGTAAATACGGTTTTTTTATTATGTTTTATTATTGTTTTATTGAGGACAGTGGAATGCTGAAGGTTTTCGACAACAAACTATTTTTGGATATTTTGGATATAATTTGAAATATCATTGATATTTAATCTTCAAATTATAGTAATGATTATGGGAGCCACAAGGAGGGATTTGTTTGATTTATTGACTAGTTATGTTTATTTTGTTAAGAAATTAAAAGGGAGTCACAGTGGGTCCTACTGACTAGTTATTATTTATTAAAAGACCCTTATTATTATTATTATTATTATTATTATTATTATTATTATTAATTCTTCCTCTAAACTAGAAGTTAGTTGAGTTTTAGTTAACTTAAATAAATGATGAAGTTGAACTACTTCAACTAATTTGGAATGCATAAAGGCCAAAGGAGAAGGAAGAACAAAGGAGAGAATAGAAGGAGAAAACATACTAAGGTTTTCTCTTGAGTTTTATTGAGATAGTTCAATTTTCATTCATTCTTCATTTCATTAAAATCCTAATTTTTTTTTATGACCACTGGGTCCTATTGTAGACAACAAGGTTCAAGGTTGAACCATATCACTCAGATGCTTGTTTCATAGGTGTTGATCTGTCTTTGATAGTCCGTGTAGACTTGTCTGTTTGTGAATTTAGTTTTATGGCTAATAAAAGATATTGTGTAGAGTCAAGTGGGAAACAGTCTATGGAAAGTTGATCCAGATTTTAAAGTTCAGTGTTTACTTCTTGTCAGAGTCCTTTTGTATGATTTTCATCGAGGATATCTAAGTTTGACTTTGGTCCATACCCCACAGGGTTTTGTAAAGAGAAGGATACTTTTGATATTTGGAATGAAATAAAGCGATTGCTATTTTGTCTCATCTGTGTTAATTTATGACTTGGTATTTTTTCTTTTGATATCCACATTTGCTTTCTGCAATTTTCATATATTCAGAAAATTATATAAAAAGTTTATATTTAAAAAAAAATCTTCTGTTTAAAAAATCAGCCTAAGCCCTTGTAATTAATACTTGTGGACTGGGAAATACATTTTGAGGCTATAAGCATAGGGTGATATTCCCGTCTATATTTCCTTAGCCAAGAAAGACTTGAAAATGCTTGAGTAAGATAAATTCATATATTTTCCTAAACATTTATCTTCCATATCTCTCTGGTTAATTATATGCTTGATTATCATTGAATATATTTATAATTTTGATTGAGATTCTTTGACTATTTCTTTTCTTCGTGACTGTACCTGTTACAAGGCAACCCAATATTGAGCCTGGTCTGAAAGATCAAACCAGCATTGCTTGAACCTTACTTAATACCATCTTGGAGACCGCTGATACCCGGGTTGAGATTGAACTCTCATGGGCAGTGATTGATAAAGACATAAGTGTCTGAGAACATTGGGAATCTAGGCAAAGAAAACCTAGGAATCATCCATAGCTTTCTTTTCTATGAAGTTTTGATTTTCTTTTCATGTCCTTGAACCCTCAATTCTCTAGGAGAATAAGAGGTTTATCACTTGAGATCGTCCCTATTGCTGAAATAAGAAGAAGAAACATTGTTTTGTCAACCCAACCATGTGCTCTAAGGAGAAATTTGTTTGATTTAACCAGTTCATGTTCCTCTCCCTTACCTATTGTTCACAAGATGGCATCTAGTGGTGGCTTTGGTGGCACTGGAGGTGCTTTTTCATCCCAAGATTTATCCTCGTCAGTAATTGGTAGCTTTTATAGCCACCGAGTCCCTATCCAATCCACTACCAATCCCACTAAAGTCATAAATAAGTATGGTCTCTTTCAATTTGAAGAAGATGCTACAACTACTCTCTGGCATGTTTCCTCCCCTCTCTACCTAGCACCTTCTACTTGTCCACTTCCTAAATTCAAAGAGCATCTCCCTAGGTTTTCAGGAAATAACACGGTCACTATGAATGAACACTTGTTGGCTTTTTCTAATGCCTGTCACAACATAGGATCCAATGAAAATGACACTTGTATGTGCTTATTTGTTAATTTCCTTTAGGGGAAAGCAACGACCGATTTATTTGATCTTCCTCCCAAGATTATTTCCACCTAGGAGGAGCTAGTTTATTTGTTCAAGTATACTTACGAGCAATCTAAGAGCCTAGATGAGCATTTACGGGAGTAAAATAACAATTCCTATAAAGATGGTGAGACTATCAATTCTTTCAACTTGTGTTCCAGCAAGTTATACAACTAAATCCCCAAACTCATCTACCCTCATAACCAAGCCGATTTTATGCATTACTATAATGATTTACCTTCCCCCTACCATCATAGGATTGAATAAAATGTCATTGACAACCTTGGTTCCACCCTAAATACTTGTTTAGAGTATGAAGAACAACTTGAAAGAATGGGTACTCCCCAGGGAAACTTAGTTAATTAGACGAACATGTTTGTCCTCTTACAACTTGTACAATACATGAATAATCGAATGATAGTGTATGAGAGAAAAGGAAATGTTCCTTCACTTACCCTTGGGGCCTCATGTTCTTCTTCACCACCCTTTAGGAATCCTAATGAAAACAACTTTCATCCTAAATCCATCATGCCTCGCAGTTGGTGCAACATTTGCGAGGAACAATGAGGAAAGAACTTGTGAGGTAAAGAAGAGTGCCAAAGATAAAATATTTGGTAAAAGACCTGAAACTACTACTGTTGTTCTAGATTTTGTAGAACCATAGGATTTCATGATCATAAACACTAGGAATAATTCATATGCTCTGAAAGGTAAATATGACCCCCCTCGCACTTGTTCTATCCCAAGATCATCTTCACCAGCTCTTACCGTATAAGTTACTAGAACTTTTGACAGTCAAGGAAATTGCTTTCCTCCTCCCTCTTCCAAATACAACATTCTAAATCAATTGGATAATATCAAGGCCGATGCCACCCTTTTGGACATGGTTACCGTCCCTAAGCAACAAAAGCATCTGAAAAATTTCATAGAAGGAAAATCTTCCATCGTAGCCAACCTCTCTGAAGATGTAGATGAAGAGGATTCACCTATAAATAAAGTAGTTGTACATAACTTTAGACACCCTATAAAAAACCCCCCATTTTTTGTTTCTGTAAAGATTATGGACAAAATAGCTCATTGTTGTCTTATTGACGGTGGTTCAGGCCCAAGTGTAATGTCAAAAATTATTATGGAAGAGATAAGCTTATCTTGTACAAATGAAAACACAAGAAGCATGCTCTCTTATAATAGTGTTCAACAATCGACTATAGGTGAGATTAAGGACCTGACCTTGGTTTTGTGGGTGCATCCTGAAATAAGGACAACCCTTAATATTCAGGTAATTGATATGCCATTGAGTAATTACTCGATCATATTAGGAAGATATTGACAAGATTTGACAGGTGGGTACCTCTCATTGAATGGGACACACTTATCCATTCTTCGGAATGGTAAAAACATCATAGTCCTAAGGTAGGGGAGAATTTCACCTTACATAGAACATTTCCCACAGCCTAATGTGAACTATATTGAACAGGACCTAGGAGTGTACTCCATCTTTGCCGATGAGGAAAATACCACGTTGGAACAAACCGTATTAGAGTATGGGATGTGGCATATGCACTTTGATGGTTCATGTTCCAATGAAGGAAATGGGGTTGG
The DNA here is from genome assembly GCA_010110895.2 of Picea sitchensis. NCBI lineage: Eukaryota > Viridiplantae > Streptophyta > Pinopsida > Pinales > Pinaceae > Picea > Picea sitchensis. The sequence continues at coordinate 241,655 of SNQJ01S0010426.1, forward strand.
CCTTATCTTGTACTCTGCTGCGGGTAAAATTCACAACTTTTTCTATAGGTTAAAGTTTGATTGCACAAACAACGTCACCAAATTTGAAGCATTACTACTAGGCATTGAAAATTCCTATAGCTTAGGTTGTAGTCACCTTATAGTATTTGGGGACTCTAAACTTGTTGTGAACCTTGTGCGTAAGATATACCCTCCTAGTAACAAGTTAATGAAACTCTACACCCAAACTGTTTGGACACTTATCTCAAACTTGCTATCTTTCAACATCACTCATGTTAAAAGGGAATTGAATTCAATGGCTGATAGGATAGTTTTTTTTGCAGCCTCTAATACTTGGAAAAGTTTTCCACAAAGACTTGATTGCGCCTTTCAATCCTTGTACCATCCTCATATCCCTGAAAATGTAGATTCATGGAAGGTATTCCCTAGTGATGAGAGCATCCATGCTTTCATACAAAATGAGCCTTATAAGCCTAAGGAAATCATATCCATGGAAGATAAAAAAATTCCAAAGGGATTGACTCCTCTAGAAGGTTCATTTTCATCAAGTGATTTAGGCAACAAGGAAAAACATAAAGAAGAGGAGTTGAAAAGGAAAGTGGGTGAAACCATTTCCTTGAGCATTGGGACATGGGATTGTCCAAAGAATGTTAAAATAGGTGCCTAATGTTCTGAAGAAGAAAAATCGAAGTTCACTGAGTTACTTCGTGAATTTCAAGATGTTTTTTCTTGGTCTTATGAGGATCTTTGTGGTTTTGATCCTGATCTTATACAACATGCCATTCCTATCAAGGAGGGCATACAACTAGTTAGGCAAAAAAAAGACCCAATAACCCTACGTTGGAAGCAACTATTCTAAAGGAGTTGGAAAAAATCTTGAAGGATGGGATCATTTTCCTAGTTAAGTATTCTAAGTGGGTTTCCAATTTGGTTCTCATTCGGAAAACAACTGGTCAGATCATATTTTGTGTGGATTTTCGAGCATTCAATAGGGTAGTATAAAATACCATTTTCCTCTCCCTAATATGGAAATGATTTTGCAACAAGTTGTAGGGTCACATATGATGTCCTTACTTGTTGATTTTTCTGGTTACAATAAGATCAAGGTAAAAAGGGAAGATAATTATAAAACCAATTTTATTACACGTTCGGGCACATTTGCTTATGAATTTATTCATTTTGTATTATCTAATGCAGGTGTCACTTTCCAAAGAGATATGAAAATATCTTTTGACGATATGATAGGAAAACTTGTTTAGATTTATCTTGATGACTTATCCATGTATTTGAAAACCCGATCAGATCATTTTGGTCATCTTAGGAAGGTTCTCATGCGATGCAAAAAATTTGGCATTTCTTTAAATCCTTCTAAGTCTATTTTTGGCGTTACCGAGGAAGAGCTCCTTGGACATATTGTCTCTGATTCAGGAATAAGCATAGAGCCCGAAAGGATTCCTACTATCCTAAATCTTCCTGCTCCTACTTCCAAGAAGGAGGTTCAAGCTTTTATGGGAATTATCAACTTTGTTTGTAGGTTTTTTCCCTATTTTTTTGTAATAGTAAGACCAATTCATAATATTCTTAATCAAGATCACACCTTTTCTTGGATAGATGATGTCAAAAATTCTTTTGTAGGGATCAACAAATCAATCATCTCCTCACCGGTTTTGGGGAAGCCGTATATTTAGAAATAATTTATGATATATACTAATGCCACATAGGAAGTAGTTTCTGCTATCCTCATGCAATGTGATGACCAAGTAAATTAAAAACTAGTGGCTTACATGAGTCAAATATTGTCAGATGATGAGTTTAAACATTCTTTTATTGAAAAGCATGCTTTCACTCTTGTTAAAGATGTCAAAAAGTTTCTCCATTTCATCTTAGGTAAGCACACGATGGTAAAAGTCCCTTTACCTACTCTCAAGTTTTTTCTCTCATAGAGTTATATTTTAGAGAAGCTTGCATATTAGCTTGCCAATATCCAAGAGCACGATTTAACTATCATGAATTCTAACACCATTAAGGGGCATGACTTAGCCCTTCACTTAGCTCAACATGCTGAAATACGTGAATAAATTGATGAACAATATAGCTCACTATCAACACTATTTTACATTGACAGTCAAGTCCTTCATGTAGCTGAACATCCTTCGCATAAAGATATGGTGTATTACTTTCAAAATCAAAGATACCTAGATAATTTGGATACTCATCAAAGAAGGAGGCTCCTTCTGGAATATGGTAGATAAGTCATTATAGGAGACTTCTTGTTTAGGAGATCTGATGATGGTATGTTACTTCGATGTGATAACAATGAGGAAGCACACAAATTGTTACAAGAGACTCATGGATATGCAAATTTTGTTATTCATGTAGGAGGTCACTTTTCTACTAAAACCACTGCTTTTAAAATTATCAGAAAAGGATTTTATTGGCCTTCAATTTTTTCGTGATTCTTATAATTTTTCAAGATCTTGTGACAAGTGACAGAAGTTCACTCGAAAACAAAACCTTTCAACCATGCATTTACAACCGGTCCTCCCTAACTTTGTTTTTTCAAAATGGGGTTTAGACTTCATTGGTCCTATTAATCCTCCATCTTCAGTAGGGAAAGTTTTTATTTTGATATCCACAAACTATTTCACGAAATGGACTGACGTTGTCCCGCTTAAGAATTCACAAGATGAGCAGGTGATTTATTTTCTTGAAACTAATATTTTTTCCAGATTTGGTCTTCCTTTGGAAATTATTATAGCCAATGGTCCCGCTTTTATTTCTGCTAAGATGACCCAGTTTTTAGCTAAATTGGGGGTTAAACATTTTGATTCATCATCTTATTATCCCTAAGGAAATGGGCATGCTGAGTCTACAAACAAGAATCTGGTAAGAATTATCAAGAGGCTCATTGAAGATAAGCCTCGTCAATTGCACACTCTCCTCACTTACGCCCTTTGGGCATACCACACTACCACCAATGTGAGCACTAGCTGCACTCCTTTCCAGCTTGTTTATGGTCAAGAAGCCATTCTACCTACTGAGATAGAAATTTCCTCCCTAAGGTTAATGCTAGAGGTTGAAGAATTAAATTCTTCAGATGTTTCTCAAAGAATGAATTCACTTTTGGCTTTAGAGGAGCAAAGGTTATTTTCCTTGGATAATATAAAGAGAAGACATCAGACTGTTAAAAAATATGTCAACAAAAGCTTCAAGGCTATCAAATTTAAATTTAATGAGAAGGTACTACAGTGGGATTAAAATCATGCTAATAGAGGAAGGCATTTGAAGTTCCAAAAATTGTGGGTGGGTCCTTTTAAGATCGCTTTTGTCCCGGGCAGAAATTATTACATCCTAAAGGACTTACAAGAGCGGTTTTTTTCCTATAGAACTAATGATTCCCACTTAAAACATTATGTGGAACCAACTTGAAAAGTTTAACGTTGTATGGAATGTTTTTTGTATTACAGTAGTTTTAATTGCTTTGATTTTACATTTCTATTTTTACATTTTTATCATTTCATTTCTGCTTATTTCAATTTTGTCGTTTCATTTCTGCTATTTCATTTCTTGCTATTTTGTTCTTTTTGACTTCTTTTCTTGTCAACATAAAATGTTGGATCAGTTTTTCCACAACGATGTTTCTGCAAAGTATTGTTGATAAATAATAATCAAGTTACACAACTGTCATGATGTTCTTCTTGAAAGAATCATTGAAATTGTTATCTGCTTCCACTGCTATTTTAGAAGATAGTTGGTTGTATCACTCTTCTACTTTCCTTTTCTTCTATCCATTCAAGATTCAAAAGAGAATTTCAGAAAAAATTTCAACTTGAATTCAAGAACGATTTACTATGATTGGTTGAATGATTATTCTTATAGGGATAAACGCCCTCATACTTAACACTTTCCATGAGTTATTCCCAAATTCCCAGTCATTTTTCCCTTAAATCCACTCATTTCCCCCCTGTTTCATAATCCTTCTGATTTATATCTTCTTGATCTGATGTTACATGGTATGCAAAAATAGACATTCTAAGTTCTTAATCTATTGGAAACAGATTTCCTTGTGGAGTCACCAGTTTGTTGATGGTTAAAATTGCAATGATGAATTCCGCCTGCAAATTATTGCTAAAATCGTTATTATTTAATTATGATAATAATATAATACTAGTAGTTAGGAACCCCTTGTAGACTAGAGGTGAAAGGATAGACATATTACACATATTTTTCTACTATTATGATGTTTCCAACACAATCCTAAATTCTTGACGATGCAGTCTTGGTTTCTTTTGGTTTGATAATGAGTGGTTAATGCATTATTGTTGAATGTTGTTAGTAATCACTTGCGACACATAACAATTTTCATGGGTATGAGGATCATGTTGTTACAGGTGCTATGATATAACCTTGATTACTAATTCATGTATTGATTACTTATCCACATATATGTAAGGGATAATTAAATGAGAGATTGATCAAAACAAAGAAAAAAACTATGAAAAGGTTCTAGAATTATAGCAAAAGGAAAGGAACTATGTATTAATCCTAAATCCATGATAAAAGACTACATGCAAATTTCGAATGAAAGAATTAATGGATGCAAGGGTTATTCCTAACTATTATACTATGGTTTGGTTAAAGGAATAAGCAATTTTGATTAAAAGATTGAAAGGAGACACATATAATAATGTTGATATGTGATTATTGTGTGAATTTATGGCAAAGGTTAATGTAGAGGTATGAGATATCTCGGGTGGCGCACTATGCATTTCATATGGTATCAGATCTTACGAAGGATATTGCATTGAATTTTGGGATTGAATATGGTTTAATGTTAGTAGTGGATATTACGTTAGTGGGCTGGCTCGTACATGAATTGAATGGGATCAGGTGAGGACGTGACGTGCATTTACTACATGTCACTCCAAACCTCCCTACCACTCGCCACCCTAGCATTGTTGCATTGTTTCTATGTTGGTTGTGGAAGCTTCACATTTTCAGGTTTTGGAAGGGAAAGCTCGACCAACTCATCATTTAAGCAATTTTCTCAAAGGTATGGATCTTTTCTCTCCATCAATGATGAATTCCCTGTACTATGAATCAAATGGTGGCTCAGGAATGCATGGATTTTGTATTTTCTTAAGTTTTTTTATTGTGTGTAAATATGGTGTTGTGGGTTTCTGTGATGACTGTGAAATGATGATGGTTGTAAGAAGAGTAATGGGTATTATTGAATATAAGGCTTGTGTTGATGATTGAATTTGTCAATGAAGTTTTTCCCGCAAAGTATTTCTAAAACCTATTATTATAAAAAATAAATAATATTAGTAGGTGGGACCCCCTTGAACTATTGGAGAGTAGACCTATTCATTTTTTTATGCTGAGATGATGTGCGACACAACTCACATGGTTGATGAAGATCTTGTGGTTATTGATTATAAATTGAGCTTATGAAGGGTTGATTCCTTACTTTACTACAACCTATGTTATTCATTAATGTCATTGTTGTATGTTCGTATTTCACCTGCATAAAAAACATGTTAGTAAAATTACATGAAGGGTCGTTTTGAGAGAGGAAAATACTATAACAAATGCAAGGGAAGGGGACCTAGTTCTACAATATCACATGTGAATAACTTAAAAAAAATGAGAAACAATTGCAAGGGGAAGATTTAAAATCTATCCTAACTATACTACATACATGAAAACACTTGATGATTATTGTTAAGCCCTAGCTAGCAAGTAAATGGCTGAGAAATTGTGATTGAATTACATGTTTAATACGCATATGGTTGAAATGTTGGTGGCACATTTAGCAAGTTGATAATGCTAATGGTTGTGCAATGGTTAATGAAATTATGTGGCCGATATGCATATGGTATGTTTGTATAGATTGAACATCGGTGGCTCATTTGATAAGGTGGTGAATGTTGATGGTTAGGTGATTTTGTTTGAGTTATATGATGTGAAATGGGATATGGTGATCGCGCTACTGACTTTTAATGTGGTGATGGTTTCGATACATGTTTGATTAATTGTGTTAATGGAGAAATTGTTGGCATGTACTGTTGAGTTAATGAGATATGGGTGGAGGTGCCATGCATTTACTGCATGTCACCTTTACTCTTCCAGTTGGAGGCCACCCTAGTCGGGATATTGTTTGATCTTGCTGGTGTGATTATGCTTCAAACATTTAGCAAGGAGGAACCACTCGACCAACTCTCATTTTAAGGTATTCGATTACAGGTATGTATTTGTTTGGCCATTCTTGATTTTTCTCTAGTTATGAAATGATTACTCACTCAGTCATATGGGTTTGTGTTTTCCTAAGTGTTGCAACTGTGTGAAATTTGGGTTCTGGAAATGAAGAGTGAATGGTTCTTCCTGTAACATTTTTTTAGTTCGTCGAGGTTATTGGTATTCCTGGGTGATAGTTATTTGTTATCATTGATGTTTTATTGGAGGGTTTTTGTTTAGTCTTGGGTGGATAGCTATCTTCATGAACTATCACTAATCCAGTCTCTGGCTTTCACAGGTTTAATGGTCGAAGGTTTTCTAAGTCAGTATGTTCTGTTCACTTCGACCTTGGTTGACTGCAACACCAAGGGTCACGAATTGAGGTTCATGTTCTTCCTTGACCCTTTTTGCACCTTTTTGCTGTGATTGTTGATCAAAGAGCATGAGGGTTATACCACGTGTGCATTAAAAAACCTTTTCCATGCCAGACTAGAACCCTACCTTTTAGTTATGGCCCCTGTCATGGATTCTTGCCTGACCACGAACGAGTCATGGTTTGTCCTGTATACACCGTGGCATTGGAGGTTTTCCATTACGGAACAACCTTGGCCCTCCACTCTGGAAATCGTATAAGAGGACCAGCCTGGCCTGTTGTTTATGACTCAGTTCTTGATTGGATGGTTGTAAATTGTCGATGATTTTGAAAATAGGCTTTCCCATTTGGTCATATGACAGTCATGTTGGTTGGTACACAGTCACTGGCTCAGTTATAATAGTGGTAAACCCTACATTACCAGTTGAACTTTCAAAGAACACAGTTACTCTCCTTATGTCGATAGCTCGATGTTGTTACAGGAAAGGGCCTCTGCCACAATTCGATTGGATGGGTGGTTGTGCGTCCTTGCTACAAATTTTTAGGTTGTTGAGTTTTAAGATAGTGATGAGTTGTTTGGTAGATACACAATCACTGGTTTTTTTCACTGATGATTATTTGAATGTTTAGCTATAATTGGTGAAAATGCTTGGCATGGCTCATGTTGCATTGTGTGGTTGGGAAATAGATAATGGTCATGGTAACTATGGTTTTCTTTGGGGCCGAATTACCGCTGAACTAGATGACTATAGAAAGTATATCCATTGTCCTTGTGTTTGTTGGTTGAATAAGCCTAAGTGTGCACAACATGGTTGATCACAGTGCGACTAAATAGAAGCAATATTATATTAAATTGATAACTCAACATGATATGTTGAGTTATTATCATGACTGTGTGTTTGTTGTGATTAAGTGGAAATGTTGCACCGTGGAGTTTTCTTAGCTGCTCACTATGTGTGGTATGGATAGCTTGTTTTTCATACTCAGGGATACCCACAAAGTATTAAGCATGTTATTTATTGCAATCGACCATTGGTTAAAGTAGGCATGTTGTTATTGACAGTCGTGTTGGATAGGTTGCCTAGCTTTTAAGTCACATTGAATTTTTTTCTTCTTGTAGTGGCATAACTACATTGCCTGGGCAAATTATTCTATGCATAGCTTGTATCTAGAGGGTGACTATGGGTTGTATGATTAATTTTCATTTTGGGTGTGGAAATTGAGTCCTGATTATTTTGGTTACTTCCTACATATGTTAATGAATATCATTGCATTTTGATGGGACCTATTGCATTCATAGTGACTTCATTATTATTTTGAAAACATGACTTTTGAATATAGTTGTGAATTGAAGAAATGAATGGGCAGTGGTTGATTTTTATAGTTATAGATTGGAAATGGGTATTGTTCATAAATTTTTCTAAAATGAAGAGTGTGTGAATGAAGGGAACATAACCTCTTACAAATTGTGTGGGATACTTACTGTTTTGTAATGACACTGTTTTGGATATTTGACTAATGAACAATGAACTAGTTAAATGCATAGGAATTATTATTTGGTCAAATGATTGTTGGTTGATGCATCTTCTTTCGCATAATATTATGGATCACTTAATTAATTCTAGGAACAATAATTGTTCTTCTTCCCTTCCATTATTTCACTTTCCTCTAATTACAAACCCCGTCACCTCCCATATTCATTTTTTCACTCCCTGTTCTGATATTGATTACAGTCAAGAGAATTTCTGTGTTAAAGTGGATGAAAGTGGCAGTGTCTTGGGTGGATTGCACTGAGGTTTTATTGGTTTTATTTACAGTTGATTTTTGTTGTCATTGAGAAGTGACCATGCTTCTCCCATTTCATTATATCATGTTTTCTCTCAATACAAACCCCTCACATATCCCAGAACCATGTTTCACCCCCCTGCTCTTTGATTAATAGTAAGGCAATTTGTATGGATTGGATTGCATGAGTCCGATACCTTCTGAGCCAAATCTATTTCATATTTTAAGAGTTTTAATGTATGGTTATTTAAAATACTATTTGATAATTAATCACACATGTAGGATGAGTTTTTTCAATCGAGGAAGCCATGGCAGAGAAAACAGAGGTAGAGGTAACTATAACCGAGGCCTAAGAAGGCCCAAGTTCTCCATAAATTTTGACGCTGATTTAGAAGAGCTTGGCCAATTGTTTCATGTTGAATTCTTTAATTGGATTGGGCAAGGAATAGTCCAACCAAGGCCTGAAAGGCCTCCTTTCCAAGCCCCACAAGCCCCCGTATCCCTGTACCTCCTCATGTCTCCTTACAACCTGAGGTCCCTGAAAATGATGGATGGTGGGAGATTGTCCACCCAATAGTTTCCCAACATCGTGGTTGACCCAACTTGTCTTTGTATTCGCCTCCACCTTTGAAACCCATTGTCCAAGCTGTCCCTAACCACTCGCCAGTACAATCTTCCCATGATAGAAAGAGATTCAAGACTGAATCCCACCATGCACCTGATAAAGGAAAAGCCACTTCTGTCCCTTCCTCACCCTCCAATGACTCTGATAGATCCATGACTTCTCAGATGCATTTGAGGGACGATTGTTCCCATGTGATCAACGAGATTAAGCCTAAAGACTCTACACAACCTAAGGCAATTTCAGGAAAATCAAGAGGTGACAACAACAACAACGAAGGAAAGGTTGTATCACAGTCTGGGAAATATGGATTTTGAGTTTTATGTTATCTATTGTTTCATGACAGTTGACTTCATGGATTTTTGGACAACATGTTTTATTTTGGATATATGAGTATTATTTTTTGAAATGATTTCAAATTTCATGAGCTAAAATTGCCAAAAGTAAATGTGTTGATGGGAGACACAAGAAGTGTGTTTTGCTTAACTAATGGTTATGTTATGATTTTTATGATTGCTATGAACTGGTGGGAGTCACAAGGGGTCCCACCTACTAGTTATTATTTATTTATGACCCTTTTTATGATTATTACTTCCCCCCCTTAACTAAATTTAGTTGAGTCTTTAAATAACTTAACTAATGAGTTGGTTCAACTACTTGAACCAATTCTAATTTGTTAAAAGAAAAAGGAAAGGGAGGAACAAGAGGAGGATAGAAGAAGAAGCATGCTAAGGTTTGCTCTTTGAGTTTATATTGAGATAGTTAAGTTTTCATTCATTCATATATTCATCACATCCTAATTATCTTTTATGTTAGCAGGGTCTTATTATAGACAACAATAGTCAGGGCTGAATCAAATCATTCATACACTTGTTCTTCGAAGGTGTTGATCTATCTTTGATAGTCTATGTAGAGTTGTATGTTTTTGAATTAATTTTCATGAATGATAAAGGCTATTGTGAAGAGTCGAGTGGGAAACAATCTGTGGCAAGATGATCCAGATTTTAGAGTTCAGTTTTGGTTTTCTATCAGAGGTCCTTTTGTATGTTCCATTGAGGATGTCTAAGTTTGACTTTGGTCCAAGATTTATGTATGAGATTTTGTAAAGAAAATGACTCTTTGGTGAATTGGAATGAAATAAAGGATAGCTTTATGTCTCAACTGTCTTGATTATCATCTTGGTGTCTGTAATTCAGTTCTTACATTTATTTCAGCAACTGTTATGTTCAAAAAATTACATAAAAAGTGAATTTCCAACAAGCTTTTTGTTGATAAAAGACTAGCCTAAGCACTGGTAATTAATACTTGTGAGTTAGGATGTTATTTTTGTTGGCTATAAACATAGGGTGATATTCCCGTCTGCTTTTATTTAGCCAAGAAAAGTCTAAAAATGTTTGAGTAAGATCAATTCATATCTTTTCCTCAATGTTTATTTGGTGACCATACTGGGGAGATCATCGATATCTCTCTAGTTAACTTTTTATACTCGATTTTCATTGATACATATTTCTTTTTTTGAAATTGATTCTTTGATTGTTTTTCTATTAATGATTGTTCCTATTGCAAGGAAGCCCAATATCGAGCCCGATCTTCAAGACCATACCAACATTGCTTTGAACCTATTTAACATCATTCTAGACACTGCCAATACCTGTGTTGAACTTAACCATTGTTGGGAATCAATTGAATGAGATATTAGTGCTCAAGAACGACTAGAGGCTAGATGTAGACAGCCTAGAAATTAGAAGTAACCCTTTGTTTCTTCAAGTTTTGGCCTTTCTCTCATGTCCTTAGATTCTCATGCTCCTAGAAGAAGAAGAGGCTTGTCATCTGGAATCAATTCTATTGCTTAAATAGGAAAGAGAAACATTTTGTTATCTGCCCAAAAAGATGCTCTAAGGAGAACTTTATTTGATTCATCCAGTTCGTCTATCTTTCCCTCACCTATTATCCACATGATGGCATCTAGTGGTGGCTCTGGTGGCACTTGAAGTGCTCCATATTATTAATATTCATCATCATCAGTGATTGGTAGATTATATAGGCACTATATCCCTGTCCAATCTACCATAAATCCCACCAAAGTCATCAAAAAGTATGGACTTCTTCAGTTCAAAGAAGATGCCACAACCACATCGTGGCATGTGTCCTCTCCTCTTAACTTAGCACCTACTACTCACCCACTTCTGAATTTTAAAAAGAACTTGCCTAAGTTTTCAGGAAATAACATTGTTAGCACAAACAAACACCTAGTGGAATTTTCTAATGCTTGTCATAACATAGGTACCAATGACAATGACACCGTCATGCACTTGTTCATTAATTCCTTGGAAGGAAAGGTTGTGGCTGACTTCTTTGACCTTCCTCCTAAGATCCTATCTACTTGGTAGGAGTTAATCTATTGGTTCTGGTCCACTTATGGGCAATCTGAAAGCCCCGCCGAGAATTTAAGGGAATACAATAATGTTACCTACAAGGAGGGTGAGACTATCAAGTCTTTCAACTTGCGTTTCACCAAGTTGTACAAACAAATCCCATAACTTATCCGCCCCCAGAACAAAGCCGCATTCATGCATTACTAAAATGCATTTCCTTCTCCCTACCATCATAGGCTTGAGGAAAATGCCATTGATAATCTTGGTTCCGCTCTGCATACTTTCTCAGAGTATGAATAACAGCTCGAAAGAACTGGTCTTCCCCAGGGAGAAACAGTTAGACAAACATATATGTTTGATCTCTTACATCTAGTACAAGATATGAACAATCATATGATAGCATTTGAGTGGAAGGGTATTGTCTCCCCTCTCACCCCTGGAGATTCATTCTCTTCTGCATCCCCTTTTAGAAATCCGGTTGAAAACAATTTTCATCCTAAGGCCATCCTGCCTCAGAGTTGGTGTAAATTTTGCAAGGAGCACCACGAAGAAACCACATGTGAGGTAAAGAAGAGTGTCAGAGATAAGATCTTTGGTAAAAGACTAGAAGCTACTATCACTTTCCTAGACTTTGTAGAGCCAGAGGATGTCATGGTTATTAACACTAGGAACAAAGCCTATGCTCCCAAGGGTAAATTTGATCCTCCTCGCAGTTCTTCTAGCCTAAGCTCATCCTCAACTGCTGCTATGCCCCAGGTTCGTAAAATTCTTGAGAGTCAAAGAGTCACTCCCCCTCCTCCCTCTTCTAAATACAATATATTGAATCAATTGGCCAACATCAAAGCATATGAAACCCTCCTAAACATGGTTGTCATCCTTGAACAATAGATGCATTTGAAACAATTCATGGAAGGAAAAGCTTTCACTGTAGCCAATATTTCTGAAGAGGTAGAAGAAGAGGATTCTTCTATAAATAAAGTAGGTGTACATAACTTTAGATACTCTGTAAAAAAACCCCCTTTTTATATTTCTATAAAGATCATGGATAAGATTTCCCATTTTTTCCTCATTGATGGTGGTTCAGGCCCAAGTGTCATGTCAAATATTATTATGGAAGATCTAGGCTTGTCTTGTACAAATGAAAATGCCAGAAGCATGCTCTCCTATAATAGTCTACAACAAATAACCATAGGTGAGATTATGGATGCTACCTTGGTTTTATGCACTCATCCTAAGACAAGGACAAGTCTCAACATTTAGGTGATTGATATGCTTATAAGAAATTAATCAATTATTTTGGGAAGAGATTGGAAAGCCGTAACAAGTGGGTACCTCTCACTCGATGGGACACATTTATCCATTCTTCGGAATGGTAAGAACATTATAGTCCTTAGAGAGGAAAGAATTTCACCTTACATAGAGAGTGTCCCGCAATCTAGCGTAAATTATATCGAAGAAGACCTAGGAGTGCATTCCATGTTTGTTGAAGATGATAATATTCCTTCAGAAAGAATTGATTTAGATGATGATTTATGGCGTATGAACTTTGATGGTTCACACTCTAATGAAGGTAATGGGGTTGGTATTATCTTGGTTTCTCCTGCAGGAAAAAATCATAATCTATCCTACAGGTTGGAGTTTTCTTGTTCAAACAATGTCACTGAATTTGAAGCTTTATTGTTCGGCATTGAGAACGCCCTTAATATTGTTTGTGGTCACCTTTTAGTTTTTGGAAATTATGAGCTTATTGTGAACCTGATATGTAAGATATGCTCTCCTAGAAATAAGCTGATGGAATGATACTCCCAAACTATTTGGGCACTTGTCTCAAACCTTCTATTTTTCAACATCACTCATGTTAAAAAAGAGTTGAATTCAATGGTTGAGAGGTTACCTGTCTTTGAAGCCTCTTCTAATTAGAAACTCTTTCCTCATAGGCTTGATTGTGCTTTTCAATCTTTACATAGCCCATACATTTCTGAAAATTAAGAATTCTGAAATGCCATCCCTAATGATGAGAGAATTTGTGTTGTCATTCAAAATGAACCTCTTGAGCCTGAGGAGATTATATCTGTAGAAGATAATAATATTCTTGAGGGCTTGACTCCTCTTGAGAGTTCATTTTCCTTGAGTGTTGTAGGCAATAAAGAAAAACAAAATGAAGAGGAGTTACAGAAGAAGGTGATTGAAACCATCCTCCTGAACATTAGGACATTTGAACATTCAACCAATGTTAAAACAAAGGTCCAATGTTTTGGTAAAGAACAGATGAGGTCCATCGGACTACTCGGTGAATCTAAAAAGGTTTTTTCTTGGTATGATGAGGATCTTTGTGGTTTTGATCCTAGTATTATTCAACATATCATGAAACTAGCTAGGCAAAAACAAGAATTTGTTAACTCTGCACCGAAAGAACCCTTTCAAAGGGGGTTGAGAGATTTCTTAAGGGATGAAATGTTTTTTTTTCATTCCACCTTGAACGGATTCCAAAGCGGGTACCTGCTTCAAAAATCAAAGATCATACTAGAACTTGCATTAATCTTTGCACCCTCAATCAGTCTATTACGAGAAATCCTTCTCCCACCCTCTATGAAAGAATGATTATGCAACAGGTTGTACAGTTACAGTTGAATCCCTTACTTGAGAATTTGTTTGGTTACAGTAAAATCATGGTAGAAAAGGAAAATTTTCACAAAACCACTCTTATTACAAATTGCGATACTATGTCTTACACTTCCTATCGTTTGGCTTATTTGATGCAAGTACCGCCTTTAAAAGGCCTATACACATGAATTTCAATGAATTGGTTAGTCTCCATGATTATCTTGATGATTTAATTGTATGCGTCAAAGGCCTGATAATTGGGTCATTTCCATATTGCTTTTGTCGTGGATACTAATTCTTATATATCAAAAGGTTTACAGGAGCAATTGTTTCCCTACAACACTAGCATCCCTCGCTTGAAATATTGCGAGGAACCAATATGAAAAGTTCTACTGCTGTCTAGATTTTCTTGTATATTAGTGGCCTAGCTATGCTTTCAATTTTTGTGCTTCTTTTCTTTGCTTCACAGTACTTTGATTTTTGCTTTCCAGGTTAAGATTTGTTTTCCCTGCTGCACTTCAATTCTGTCTTTTATTGTTGTTGTTTTAGTTATGCATTTTACTTCTGTCATGTTTTGGTTTCTTCTTATCTTTTAATTAATTTGGTTAAATAGGATGTTGGATCAATTTTGGCACAATGACACTCTTGCAAAGCATTGTTAGTTAATAACAATCAAGCTTACATAGATGTTATTATGCTCCTCTGAAGGACCCTTGAAATTGTTACATTTTTCCACTGTTGTCCTGTAAAGAGTTGGCTATCTCCCACTTCTTCTTGCCTTTTCTTCACCCATCGAGATTCTAAGAGCAAGTTTAAAAATTTTAACTCCTAAAAGTTAGAGAGTAAATTCCAGTCAAATGATTATGCATACAGTGCTAAAACCGCTCATACTTAACACTTTTTATGAATTATTCCCAAATTCTTGGTCATCATTCCATTAAATCCGCTCACTTCCCTCTGTTGCATAATCATCCAAGTTATGTCTTCTTGACCTAACTTTTTTGGTCCATGAAACCATGAATCCTGAGTTCTAAATCTGTTAAAAACAAATTTCCCTATGGAGTCGCTAGTTTGTTGATGATTGAAATTGTCAATGAAGTTTTTCCCGCAAAGTATTTCTAAAGCCTATTATTATAAAAAATAAATAATACTAGTAGGTGGGACCCCCTTGAACTATTGGAGAGCAGACCTATTCATTTTTTTATGTTGAGATGATGTGCGACATGACTCACATGGTTGATGAAGATCTTGTGGTTGTTGCTTATAAATTGAGCTTATGAAGGGCTGATTCCTTATGTTACTACAACCTATGCTATTCATTAATGTCATTGTTGTTTATTCGTATTGCACCTGCATAACAAACATGTAAGTAAAATTACATGAAGGGCATTTTTGAGAGAGAGAAATACTAGAAAAAATGCAAGGGAAGGGGACCTAGTTCTACAATATCACTTGTGAATAACTTAAAAGAAATGAGAAACAATTTCAAGGGGAATATTTAAAATCTATCCTAACTATACTACATACATGGAAACCCTTGATGATTATTGTTAAGCCCTAGTTAGCAAGTAAATGGTTGAGAAATTGTGATTGAATTACATGTTTAATATGCATAGGGATGAAATGTTGGTGGCGTATTTGGCAAGGTGATAATGCTAATGGTTATGCAATGGTTAATGGAATTATGTGGTCGATATGCATATGGTATGTTTGGACAGATTGGACATCAGTGGCTCATTTGATAAGGTGGTGAACATTGATGGTTAGGCGATTTTGTTTGAGTTATTTGATGTGAAATGGGATATGGTGATCGTGCTAATGGCTTTGAATGTGGTGATGGTTTCGATACATGTTTGATTAATCGTGTTAATGGAGAAATTGCTGGCATGTACTGTTGAGTTAATGAGATATGGGTGGAGGTGATGTGCATTTACTGCACATCACCTTTTCTCTTCCTATTGGCCGCCACCCTAGTCGGGATATTGTTCGATCTTGTTGTTGTGGTTATGCTCCAAAATTTTTGCAAGGAGGAACCACTCGACCAACTCTCGTTTTAAGGAATTCGATTACAGGTATGTCTTTTTTTGTCCATTCATGATTTTTCTTTGGTTATGAAATGATTACTAGCTCATGTGTATGGGTTTGTGTTTTCCTAAGTGTTGCAACTGTATGAAATTTGGGTTCTAGAAATTAAGAGTGAATGGTTCTTCCTGTAACATTTTTTTAGTTCGTCGAGGTCATTGGTCTTCCTTGGTGATAGTTCTTTGTTATCACTTCTATTTGGTTGGAGGTTTTTTGTTTAGTCTTGGGTGGATAGCTATCTTCACGCACTATCACTAATCCAGTCTTTGGATTTCACGGGTTTAATGGTCGAAGGTTTTCTGCATCAGTATGTTCTGTTCACTTCGGCCTTGGTTGATTGCACCACCAGGGGTCACAGAATGAGGTTCTTGTTCTTCCTCGACCCTGTTTTCAACTCTGTGTTGTCATTTTTGACTGAAGAGCATGAGGGTTATACCTTTTGTGTGTTAAACAACCTTTAACAAGCCAGACTAGAACCCTACCTTTCAGTTATGGCCTGTGTCATGGATTTGTGCCCGACCATGAATGAATCATGGTTATTCCCATATACACCATGGACTTGGAGGTTTTCCATTACAAAGAGTGGCCCTGCTCTCCTCATTTTGACTAAGGAACAACCTTGGCCGTCCACTATGAAAATTTTTTAAGAGGACGAACCTGGCCTGTCGTTTACGACTCAGTTCTTGATTGGATGGTTGTATAATCATTGACAATTTTGAAAACAGGCTTGCCCATTTGGTCATATGACAGTCATGTTGGTTGGTACATAGTCACTAGCTTGGTTATAATAGTGGTAAACCCTACATTACCAGTTTCACTTTCAATGCACATAGTTACTCTCCTTATGTTGATAGCTCAGTGTTGTTAATGGAAAGGGCCTCTACCCCGATTCGATTGGATGCATGGGTGTGTGTCCCTGCTACAAATTTTTAGGTTGTTGAGTTTTAATACAGTGACGAGTTGTTTGGTAGATACACAATCATTGGTTTTTTTCACTGATGATTATTTGAATGTTTAGCTATCATTAGTGAAAATGCTTGAAGTGGATCATGTTGCATTGTGTGGTTGCGAAATAGATAATGGTCATGGTAACTATGGTTTTGTTTGGGGCCTAATGACTACTAAACTAGATGAATGTAGAAATTATATCCATTGTCCTTGTGTTTGTTGGTTGAATATGTTGGAGAAATTTCTATTTTCGACACACTAGTTCAGTGGGAGTTAACTGACTAGTTCTATTTTAGACTTTCTATTTTTACCATCACTATTATGCATGCATGCATTCCTAAGGAAAGCTAACTAATTGATTGATTTTCTTAATTATGAAATGTGTTTCCCTATATATGAGTGCATTCCACTCATTCATTGTATCACATTGATCATGATCTATGTATCAATCATCGGCTCATTAGAGTAGTGTGAATATATCTTCTCATTCTTCCATATTGAATCTCTCTTCCTTTCTTGATAAGATTTGTTTGTACTTGCTTTAGCTAGATATCCTGTGAAGGTTTGCATGAAACAATGACATGGTATCAGAGCTATGCTTCTTGGAGCAATCTAGACAAGCCAAAAAATAAGGAAAAGAGGGGTTTCGACGAACTAAATCCGTGGTCGTACCTTTCAATAGTTATACCTCCCAAAATATTACGTTTTGGAGGAAACGGCTTGCTTAGAAAGTAAATCGCTGCATTTTGGAAGTGGGTTTTCAATCGATTGGTGAGATTCTTCATCATTATCTCAGAAAGTAATCTACAAGATAGCCTCCTGAAACTAATATGAATCCGTGGTCGTACCTTGCATCAGTGATTTCTCCCAAAATATTAAGTTTTTGAGGAAACGGCCCACACATAAAGTAGATCAACCCATTTTGGAAGTGTGTCTTCAACCATTTGGAAATATTCCTCACCTCTTTCTCAAAAAGTAATCTGCAAGACTATCCCTTGAAACTCATATGAATTCTTAATTTCTTAATTTTTCACTTGCAGATTGAGAGTAAATTTTTAGGGGTTCTTAGAAACAGTGGAAGAGATGGAAAGGAAAAATATTATATAGTCAAACTTGGTGGTAATCCTCACACCATACAATTAATTTGACTAGAAGCCTAAGGCAGAATTCCAACTCAGAAGGAAAGGACTGTATAATTTGACGATAGCAACAGAAACAGAACCCACATCAGCGATTGAGAAGATGAGATGGGCGACTCGTAAGGATGAGGCCACAGGACTACTTCTTGAGTTAATCTCCATTTATCTATGGTTTCATGTTTCCACATGCAAGACTCCAAATGATATTTGGACCACCCTGGAATGACTCTTTGGAAAGAAGGATGAGATGCGAGGTCATATGCTTGAGGTAGAGTTGAATACCTTAGACCCTAAAAGTTTTGATAATATACAAGATTTTTTTACTAAATTTAAATCTTTGCTATTGAGTTTGGGTGAATATGTTATTAATAAGTCTACACAATAGAAACAACGTATTCTAACAATCTTGGCCAAGCTAGGACCATAATACACTGTATATGTCTCCAATTCAGTTCTGGCAGATGTATTTTTGGAACAAATTGGAAAATGCCTACGTTGGCTCAGCTAATAGAGTCTCTTACACAAGAGCAGACAAAAATCATACAGATGGGCCATATGAAAGATCCCAAAGCACATTCACTCACCATGCATGATGGAAAAGGGTCATCCAAACAGAACGGGAATAAGGGATATTCCAAACCCTTTAATGATTCTTCAGGTTCCAAAGACTCTTCAGATTCCAAGAAGAAGAAGAAGGGAAAGTAGTGCATTTACTGCAATAAACCAAATCATGAAGAATCCACATGCATGAAGAAATAGATCTATCTTATGGCACAGACACTTCAGCAAAACAACCTTAGAAACTTCATTCCAGAGGGAGTCAAGAAGTAGAAGGAAGAAGATCATGCTCCTAAGAAAGGTAATCATCATGCTCTAGTTGCAATTAATTCCTCATCTGATTCATGGATTATAGATTCTGGAACATCACATCATATGACAGCTAAAGAGGAAGTTTTTACTTCTTTGAGTCCATGCTCAAGACCCCCTATTCTCATGGGGGATGATACTCCAGTAGCAGTTGCAGGAGAAGGGAGAGTGGAACTCCAAAATGGAATTTTTGAGAATGTTTTTCATGTTCCAAATATTTCTATGAATCTTCTCTCAGTTTATTAGATCACTCAGAAAGGTAAAAATGTTGAATTTACATCATATTTTGTTTCAGTAATTGACATGCATGACAATTCCATCATTGGAATTGGTGAGGTCGATCAGAAGTCAAGGTTGTATAAATTCACTAAGTTTTATGATGATGACTCCTCTATTCTACTTACACATAAGGAGAGTACTTTGCATGCACCTCCAGTGCAACATGCATATACTCTTTTTATTCCATCAGTTTCAAACATCATAGATGATTTCATACACTCAGATTATATACATGGAAATAAGCAGGTAGTACAACCAGATAAGAAGCCAATGCCTAAGCTTCGATAGATGCCCAAGAAGGCACAGACCACACTTCAGGCAACAGACAACCTTGCAGGGAATCCATTGGATTCAAGGATGAATCAATCTCAACATGAGGAGCCTTCTCATGTACATTCATCTTCAAAACCTGCAATGACCATGCATTTCTATATGGTTCAATCTACTGATCCACATAACTACAATAGGGTTGTGGGAAATACATTATGGAAAGAAACCATGTAGAAGGAGTATGAATCACTCCTACAGAACTAGACTTGGCCTCTGGTTCCACCTCCACTAGAAATGAATATTTTTAGGTGCAGATGGGTCCACAGGATCAAGAGGTACAAGGCTAGACATGTTTCCAAAGGAATTCATCAGACCCATAAAGATTTCTACATCTTCATGAAGACTTTCAGTGAGCAGAAGTTTCATACTTTGTGAGATCATCTTGTAGTGAAGAACACAATTGCCTGACAGCTATCATTTTCTTCTTTTGATACATTATCTTTTGAGGGGTGGGGGTTTGTTCCCACGTGGTTTTCCCTCTTTCCTCACTTTTATTCAGTGTTCATTAGTTGCAGTGTACATGAGTACCTAAAATGGCCTAATAGTTGGGACTCATTTTTTACTCCATAGTGATGTTCAAGGGGGGTGTTGGGGAAATTTCTATTTTCGACACACTAGTTCAGTGGGAGTTAACTGACTAGTTCTATTTTAGACTTTCTATTTTTACCATCACTATTATGCATGCATTCATTCCTAAGGAAAGATAACTGCTTGATTTATTTTCTTAATTATGGAATGTTTTTCCCTATATATGAGTGTTTTCCACTCATTCATTGTGTCATATTGATCATGATCTATGTATCAATCATTAGCTCATTGGAGTAGTGTGAATATATTTTCTCATTCTTCTATATTGAATCTCTCTTCCTTTCTTGATAAGATTTGTTTGTACTTGCTTTAGCTAGATCTCTTGTGCAGGTTTCCATGAAACACTGACAAAATAACCTTGAGTGTGCATGACATGGTCGATCACGGTGTGACTAAATCGAAGAAATATTATATTAAATCCATAACTCAACACAATATGTTGATTTATTATCATGACTGTGTGTTTGTTGTGATTAAGTGGAAATGTTGCACCGTGGAGTTTTATTAGTTGCGCACTATGTGTGGTATGGATAGCTTGTTTTTCATACTCAGGGATACCCAAGGAGTTTTAAGCATGTTATTTATTGGAATCAACCATTGGTTAAAGCAGGCATGTTGTTGATGATAGTCGTGTTGGATAGGTGGCCCAACTTTTAAGTCACATTGAATTGTTTTTTTTGCAGTGGTAGAACTACATTGCCTGGGAAAATTACCCCATGCATAGCTTGTATCTAGAGGGTGACTGTGGGTTGTATGATTAATTGTCATTTTGGGCGTGGAAATCTAGTCCTAATTATTTTGGTTACTTCCTATATATGTTAACGAATATCATTTCATTTTGATGGGTTCTATTGCAGTGATAGAGACTTCATTATTATTTTGAAAACACGACTTTTGAATATAGTTGTGGATTGAAGAAATGCATGGGAAGTGGTTGATTTTTATAGTTACAGATTGGAAATGGGTATTGTTTGTAAATTGTTATAAAATGTAGAGTGTGTGAATGAAGGGAACATAACCTCTTATAAATTGTGTGGGATACTTACTATTTTGTAATGGCAGTGTGTTGGATATTTTATTAATGAATAGTGAACTAGTTAAATGCACAGGAATTATTATTTGGTCAAATTATTGTTGGTTGATGCATCTTCTTTCACAGAATGTTATGGATCACTTAATTAATTTAAGGAAAAATAATATTTTTTCTTCCCTTCCATTATTTCACTTTTCGCTAATTACAAACCCCGTCACCTCCGATATTAATTTTTTCACTCCCTATTTTGAGATTGATTACAGTGAAGAGAATTTTTGTGTTAAAGTGGACTAAAGTGGCAGTGTCTTGGTTGGATTGAAGTGAGGTTTTATTGGTTTTATTTATAGTTGATTCTTGTTGTCATTGAGAAGTGACCATTCTTATCCCCTTTCATTATATCATGTATTCTCTCAATACAAACCCCTCACATATCCCAGAATCATGTTTCACCCCTCTGTTGTTTGATTGACAGTAAAAAAATTTGTATGTATTGGATTGCATGAGTCCGATACATTCTGAGCCAAATCTATTTTATGTTTTAAGAGTTGTCATGTATGGTTATTTAAAATACTATTTGCTAATTGATTATGCATGCATGATGAGTTTTTTTAGTCGAGAAATCCATGGCCGAGGGAAAAGAGGTAGAGGTAACTGGAACCAAGGCCCAAGAAGGCCTAGGTTCTCCATACATTTTAACATTGATTCAAAAGAGCTTGGCCAATTGTTTCATGCCAGATTATTTAATTGGATTGGGCAGGTAATAGTCCAAACTAGGCCTGAAAGGCCTCCTTTCCAAGCCCCACAAGCCCTCAATATCCTTGTACCTCCTCATATCTCCTTAGAACCTGAGGTCCCTGAAAATTATGGATGGCAGGAGATTGTCCACCCAACAGTCTGCCAACATCATGGCTGGCCCAACTTGTCTTTACCTTCTCCTCTGACTTTGAACCCCCTTGTCTAGGTTGTCCCTAATCACTCACCGGTGAAATCTTCCCATGCTAGCGAGAGATTGAATACTGAATCCCACCATGTACCTGATAAAGGAAAAGCCACTACTGCCCCTTCCTCACCCTCCAATGACTCTGATAGATCCTTGTCTTCCCAGATATATTTGAGGGACAATTTTTGCCATGTGATCAGTGAGATTAAGCCTAAAGTCTCTACACAACCTAAGGAAAATTCAGGAAAATCAAGAGGTGGTAGCAGCAACCAAGGAAAGGTTGCATCACAGACTGAGAAATACAGTTTTTTAGTTTTATGTTATCTATTGTTTCATGACAGTTGAATTCATGGATTTTTGGACAACATGTTTTATTTTGGATATATGAGTATTATTTTTTGAAATGATTTCAAATTTCATGAGCTAAAATTTCCAAAAGTAAATATGTTGATGGGAGACACAAGATGGGTGTTTTTCTTAACTAATGGTTATGTTATGATTGTTATGAACTGATGGGAGTCACAAGGGGTCCCACCTACTAGTTATTATTTATTTATGACCCTTATTATGCTTATTACTTTTCCCCCTAAGTAAATTTAGTTGAGTCTTTAATTAACTTAACTAATGAGTTGGTTCAACTACTTCAACCAATTCTAATTTGTTAAAATCAAAAGGAAAGGGAGGAATAAGAGGAGGATAGAATAAGAAGCATGATAAGGTTTCATCTTTGAGTTTATGTTGAGATAGTTTAGTTTTCATTAATTCATATATTCATCACAGCCTAATTCTCTTTTATGTTAGCAAGGTCTTATTGTAGACAACAATATTCAGGGTTGAATCAAATCATTTAGACACTTGTTCTTCAAAGGTGTTGATCTATCTTTGATAGTCTGTGTAGACTTGTCTATGTAGACTTGTCTATTTGTGAATTAATTTTCATGACTGATAAAGGATACTGTGCATAGTCGAGTGGGAAACAATCTGTGGCAAGCTTATCCAACTTTTAGAGTTCAATTTTGGTTTTCTATCAGATGTCCTTTTGTATGTTCCATCGGGGATGTCTAAGTTTGACTTGGGTCCATGATTTCTGTATGAGATTTTGTAAATAAAATGACTCTTTGGTGAATTGGAATGAAATAAAGGATTGATTTATGTCTCAACTGTCTTGATTATCATCTTGGTGTCTTTACTTATGTTCTTACATTTATTTCAACAACTGTTATATTCATAAAATTACATAAAAAGTGAATTTCCAGAAGCTTTTTGTTGATAAAAGACTAGCCTAAACACTCATAATTAATACTTGTGAGTTAGGATGTTACTTTTGTTGGCTATAAACATAGGGCAATATTCTCGTCTACTTTTCTTTAGCCAAGAAAAGTCCGAAAATGCTTGAGTAAGATCAATTCATATATTTTCCTCAACAGGTTGCACATTGGTTATTTTCTCGGTCAATGTTATTTTGTATGATGGTTCTCTGTGAAATAATGGTGACAATGGTGCAATGAGGCCCTGTGTTTTATGGTTGAAGATTTTTTACTAGTGGTTGTATTTCAGTGACTGTCAACTCATTTATATCTCTGTCATTTTCGTAATCTTTATCCGGTTGAAGAGTGACCATTGAAAACTAGTGTGTTTATTTTGTCTAATCCAGATCTGTTGTTGATGCCCATTCCTTATTGCACTGAAATATTTCCAAAAGTATACTCTCGGTCGGCCCCGAATGTTAATACAGGTCTGTGTTTGTGTTAAATGGATGCAAATTGTTAAGGGATTCCACACACCACTCCGCTCATTACTACTATAATGATGATTGTATGTGACCTTGTTGTAAATTGTTTTCGAAAGTTGTTCCACCTCCTAGGAATTGGAAAGAAACATTATCTCTCTAGTTTTTCAAGTGCCCAATATTGTGGAATTAACCCTCATCTTTTCTTTGCAAAAAGTGTTAGTGACACCTGTGTGCAAATGGGTTGTTTAACTCGAATTTCCTTATCCTCCACTCGGGCATTCACTTATGGTTCTGTCATGGGCTTGGATTAATAAGTTGAAGGACTGTGTGCCTCACTTCTTTTTCATTTTCAAATTTGTGTTCTGGCCTGTGGTGTCTAATCAATCGTAAAATGGATATGAGTATATGGAATACCGTCAACTCTCTATGAGGTCCTTCTGTGATGAATTTGTTTGAAAAAATAAGAAATAAAATGAATTGTTGCTTACAGTTGAGAGTTGTATTTTTGTTTGTTTATGGTCTCGATCACTGTTTTTAATCCACCATGATCTTGATTGCATAAGAAGACACCTGTGTGAGTTTTACCAAGCCTGATTAGGGTTTTGGAAAGTTAAAAAAGGTGTATGTGTGTCAATTTAGTTCTCTTCGCTTCATATATGATATGGTTCTATGGGAATCATCGTGCAAACTATCATTTGTTTTTAAAACAAGTTTACATATGTTGATGCATAGAAAGAAAGCTTGGGGTTCTATTTTGTTTTTGGAGTAGGTTGTTGTTGTCAATTCAAGATTGTTTCGATTATATGATTGAATACCACGTGTTTTGATTGGTCCATTGTGCATGCTCTTAAGTCTGTCTATGATTGAAAAGGAACCTGTCTATGGTGTATTATTGATTATCAAGGATAAATGTTGGGCATAATATAACAGGAATTGTTATGCATGTTCTGTTTATTTTAAAATGAATAGATCAACGTTAGTATATACAGTACAGTTGAATGGGATTTTTTTTCATAATTTATAAATGTACAAACTATTATAAATTATGTTCTTTTGGGAATTTAATTATTATTGAGACAACAAGTAGTTTGTATACAATTGAGGAACAATGAATTTTTTGGTCTGGGAAGTGGATTCTTTTTGGATTAAATTTGAAACAAAGTTATGATAGTTGATTGATTTAATTTATTTTATGAACAATATCCATCTAATTCCCTTTCATTTTCTCACTTTCTTGTTCATTACAAATCCCCTCAAAATCCCAAATTCATTTTGCATGCCTTGTTCATTAAAATTAAATTAAAATATCTGTATGGAAGCGATTAACAAATGACACAAAGATAGATGACAACTGATATATTTTGGTTATTGTTGCACATCCAATTGTTTAATGAATTGTTGATAAATAATGATGTCCTTACTCCCTTTCATTTTCTCACTTTTTCGCTCAATACAACCCCCTCAGATATCCATGAACCCTAATTCACCCCCTTGCTCATTGAAAATTATTAAAATTATTTTTATGGATTGGATTGCATGGGTCTGATGTGATTGGTGAGCCAAAATTTGTTTCATATTAAGAGAATGTCATGTGTGGTCTGTTTAAGAGGCTAGTTGCTAATAATTGTTGCATACATTATGATATTCTTCAATAGAGGAAGTCATGGCTGGAATAATAGGGGCAGGGGGGATTGAAACATAGGACCTAGAAGTCACAGATTCTCAATACATTTCAATTCAGATCCTCAAGAGTTAAACCAACTCTTTCAAGCTAGATTTTTCAATTGGATTGGACAAGGGGTAGTCCAACCTAGACCAAAGAGGCCTCCCTTCCATCCCTAACATGTCCTTGGTATGCCTATGCCCCCTCATGTTTCCTTGCAACCTGAAGTTCCTTAGAATGATGGATGGCATGATATTGTTCACCCAATAGTCTCCCATCATCGTGGTTGGCCAAATTTATGTTTACCTCTTCCTCCTCCACCTGTTAACCCAAATGTCCAGATTTCCCCTACACACTCGCCTGTATAGTCCTCCCACACAAGAAAAAGACCCAAAACTGAAGCCCACCAAATGCATGACAAAGGAAAAGATGTTGTTGCACCCTCCTCTCCTTCAAGTGATTCAGCCAAGGAAATATCATCCTGGATGCACTTGAGAGATGAATGTTCCCATTTCATCAGTGAGATCAAGCCTCCAGGTTCTACACAGCCTAAGGCTAATTCAGGGAAGTCAAAAGGGGATAGAAGAAATAAAGGAAAAATTGCTTCTCAAAGTGGAAAATATGGTTTTTTTATTATGTTTTATTATTGTTTTATTGAGGACAGTGGACTGCTGAAGGTTTTAGACATCAAAATATTTTTGGATATTATATATTTGGATATAATTTGAAATATCATTGATATTTAATCTTCAAATTATGGAAATGATTATGGGAGCCACAAGGAGGGATGTGTTTGATTGATTGACTAGTTATGTTTATTTTGTTAAGAAATTAAAAGGGAGTCACAAGGAGTCCCACCGACTAGTTATTATTTATTAAAAGACCCTTATTATTATTATTATTATTATTATTATTGTTAATTCTTCCTCTAAACTAAAAGTTAGTTGAGTTTTAGCTAACTTAACTAAATGAGGTATTTGAACTACTTGAACTAATTTGGAATGCATAAAGGCCAAAGGAGAAGGAAGAACAAAGGGGAGAATAGAAGGAGAAAACATACTAAGGTTTTCTCTTGAGTTTTATTGAGATAGTTCAATTTTCATTCATTCTTCAATTCATTAAAAGTGTAATTCTCTTTTATGACAGCAGGGTCCTATTGTAGACATCAAGGTTCAAGGCTGAACCATATCACAAAGATATTTTTTTCAGAGGTGTTGATCTATCTTTGATAGTATGTGTAGACTTGTCTGTTTGTGAATTGAGTTTCAAGACTAATAAAGGATATTGTGCAGATTCAAGTGGGCAGCAGTCCGTGGCAAGTTGATCCAGATTTTAACATTCAATTTTTACTTCTTGTCAGAGTCCTTTTGTATGGTTTTCATTGGTGATATCTAAGTTTGACTTTGGTCCATACCCCATAGAGTTTTGTAAAGAGAAGGATACTTTTGATCTTTGGAATGAAATAAAGTGATTGCTATTCTATCTCATCTATGTTAACTTATGACTTGGTATTTTTTCTTTTGATCTCCACAATTTCTTTCTGCAATTTGCATATATTCAGAAAATTATATAAAATTGTTATATTTTGTAAAAAATATTTTGTTTAAAAAAACAACCCAAGCCCTTGTAATTAATACTTGTGGATTGGGAAATACATTTTGAGGCTATAAACATAGGGTGATGTTCCCATCTATCTTTCCTTAGAAAATAAAGATTCGAAAATGATTGAGTAAGATAAATTCATATCTTTTCCTCAACAAGGGGTGATACACCTTTACACCATGTTGTCTTGCAACCGATTCAACTAGTGGTTGAGAAAGTGGTCACGCCGATGCAATCTTCGGTTGATCCCACTCTTCTCTTATAGAGTGTCGAGTCTACCAAAGTGGTCACGATGATGCAATCTTCTGATGCTCCCACTCTTTTCTTGGGGAGTGATGTGTCTACCAACTATGTTTTTAGCATTTCCAGTTCAGTACTCTCAGAACAAGAGGGCATTATGCTCACTTCAAGCATACTCCATCCAAGTCCTAGTATGGTTTCCTTTGATTGGAATGACCTTATTTAGCCTCTTCTTCCTTCTTCTTCACCCCTTCAAAGAAGGGTTGAATTTAATTCAAAAAAACATTTACCGATGTATTGTATATGAAGGAGTATCCACAAGGATTTTATCCTCCTCAACTTGGAAAGCTTTGGGTTCTCCCCAGATTGTGTCTTCTTTACATGAGCTGTTGGATTTTGACAGACATCCTAGTGAATATTTGGGGATTATTCATTAGTTTCCTATCTCGTTAGGTGGGAAGAATTTCCTTATTGATGTTATAGTGCTACAAGGCCCGTTAGATTTCAATATGCTTCTCAGAAGTGATTATGTATATGCTATGAATGTTGTGGTGTCTACGCTCTTCTGGGTGATGCATTTTCCTCACAATGAAGCATTGTCACTATTGAACATTTGGCATCTGATATTCACCATCCTAATTCAACATTAGTTCAGGCTGCCCCATTATATGTTCCTAGTGTTCGTGTAGACTCTACCCACCACGGGTTAATTATGTGGCATCTTATCCTTGATTTTCAATTGCTTCTGAGTAGGAACCTTTGCAATCATGTTTTCCTTCTCTAGAATTGGTCTAAACAATTGATCTGTTGGTTTATCCAATGGAGGCATGGGAGACCTTGCTTCCCCCTCTTGGTGCAAGTGATCTCGAGTTTCCTTTTGAGTCTGATCTCACTCTTTGTAGATCCTCAATCCCTCATGATTGTGATTCTTCGTTGATAGACTCTACCAGTCTTGACCAAAACCTCCATTGTCATATGAAATACGACCATTTTTATTCTCCCTTTGGAACTGTCAGCCCTCCTCGTTCGTGTGATTTCTCGGATTTTGAATTTCCTTCAGACGAGGATGTCCTTGAAGACATGATTATGGTTTCTATACCATGGGAAGACTTACACCACAATTTTTGTTTTATTCCCTTTTAGGAGACTCTTCAGGTTGACTACTGAATAGACTCTTGGTCATAACCGAGCAACGGGCTCTACCTGAACTACTACCACGCATGAGCCATAAGGATGTGCGATACCTTGTACATATTGTATAATCTAGGTTTGTTGTTTTCAAGTTTTTTATTCTGTAGAACCTCTTATTTTTCTAAAGTTTCTATCTATATTGGATTTATTAAACTTCGGGATGAATGTTA
The DNA here is from genome assembly GCA_010110895.2 of Picea sitchensis. NCBI lineage: Eukaryota > Viridiplantae > Streptophyta > Pinopsida > Pinales > Pinaceae > Picea > Picea sitchensis. The sequence continues at coordinate 270,455 of SNQJ01S0010426.1, forward strand.
TTGGCCTTATATGCAGAATCTTAGAGACATTTTTCTTTGACATTTGTTCATCGTATTGATCCATTCTGATAGGTATTGACCTCGAAAATTGCAAATAGGTTAGGCTTTTCCCTACTTTCAATTTTTGCATTATCCATTTCCTAGTTCTTTTCACCTTAGGATCGATCCCATCGAAGTGCAACACATAACCTTCTCATCTACTTTAGAAGTGTCATAATTAGGTAGTAGAGCCTACCTCTACATGGATTCCCTAGGTAGATCCTTTGCTCAATTTTGGCATCCATGCCATGAGTTTTGACTATAGGCTTGGGAATCCTTGATTAGTCCCATAATGATTTCATACCGAAGCCTCATTCTTCTTGCTAATCATTTTTCTTGGTCATACCCTAGAGACTCCCTAATGAGCACACTTTGTTGTCCTTCAAGATCGATTTAATTTATGAAATCAACATCCAACGAGATTGTATTTATTATTTTATGGATTACTTGAGAAAAGTAGCCCTCTGGAGTCTTCTTTAATCCCTTTTCAGACTCTCTAAAATTGAAAAGATTGTTGAGCGATCTTGTTTCCCTTCACACTCGCCAAACTCAAATTTGAAGGCACATCTGTCCAGCAGTAGTTTACCCCTTTTTCAGTCCGGATGGATAATTTTACGAATAAAGCTATTCTCTAGGAACTTCGGTTTTCTAGAAGCAGGGATGATTTTAAGGATGGAAATTTATTTTTAAATGTAGAAACCTTGACGAATCTTACTAATCCTTCATATGCCAACTATAAATGATTGGTGATATTTTTGTAAAAATATTCAAATTTCTAACTATTTTATATAGTTTTTATAAAATTTTGGCGATTTTTGAGGTAAAATAATTTTATCCTATAGAATTTGGGCGAATTATTTTTAAAATAGCGAATCTCGTTTTTGGAAAAACCATGGAAAATTAGCCCATGAGCGAAATTTATATCCTAAAATCATCTATGGATAGAAGAGTATTCTCAAGCGTAAGTTTAACCCTTTTTTGGGCCCGAGGAACTAAATTTTCGAAAAAGGAACATTCTCCTTGGTTTTGGTTTTTCACTTTTTCGAGCCCTGGAGATTACTTACGAAAAAGGAACCCCCCCCAGAGTCCATAGTTAATCCCTTTTCAGAATCCCTAAATATGAAAATATCGTCGAGTGACCTTGTTCCTTCACACTCATTAATTGGTCCAGAAGAACATCTAATTAGCATGAATTTAACCCTTTTTCTAGCTAGTAGATGATTGTGGAGAAAGGTACGCCTCGAGAGATTCGTCTCGCCGGGAGAGTTCTCCTCATTTATATTTTATACTTTTTCGGGCTAATGAGACTAAACTCAAAAAAAGGTTGTGATTCCATAGTTAAGCTCTTTTTAAACTCCTTAAAATTGAAAAGATAGTCGAGTGATCTTGTTTTGTCACACTTGTTAAAATGGTTTTGAAATGACATCTTTTCGGTGCAAGTTTAACCCTTTTTCGAGACGATTGGACTAACTTTGAAAAAGGTACTCCCAAGAGTCTTCTTTTTGCATTTTTTCAGACTCTCTAAATGTGAAAAAACCATCGATCTTTCCTTCTCTGGGCTCGTAAAATTTCCATGGAAGGAGTCTTGTTGTGTCATGCTTAATCACATTGCAGGTCTTATGTTTGTTTTGTTTTCCTAATTTCGGATCCATGTTGCTCTCAAATAAACCTCTAAAGAATTCCTTATATGCAAGCCTTACAACACTTTTTTCCTCTGTGATATGGCACCTTGACCCATGGAGGAATTTTCCCCTAGTGTCCTTATCCTTCACATGTCTCCTTGCCTTGAGCATCAATATGTTCCATGTGCTTGGAACCAATTTTCTTTCTCATGACACTCGTTCCTCCTTTGTAACGTAGAATTATTTTATTCCTTTTCAAGCTCGTTTAAAAATTGAAAAAGACAAAAAAATCAAATATTTCAAAGAGGGGATGGGAAATATACATCCTTTTTTCGGTTGCAAAGATAGTCTCCCTTGGAGAAAGCACATCCTTCCATTTTTTTGTCAAGCATTGGGATCTAGTATGAATTTAGGAAGTTTTTCTCTCTACATAGAGATGTATCCTCCTCCATTTGGTTACTCTTCTAAACATATGGAGAGTTTGTGATGCCTCCTTCATCACAAACTTATGTGAATGTTATGTGACCTGAGTCTGATCATATTTTATGTTGTTGTCCAAGGGAAGTTTTATCCAACCTAAGTCGTCCTTTCTATAGTTTGTCTCTTGACTTTCTCGATTCTTCCATATTGAGAGTCCAGTCAATTCCATATTCAAAATCGATGAAGTTCTCTGCCTGATCATCGATATCCTCCAGTACTTTCTCGACGGTGTGTCAAAGATCTCATAGTAGTGACTCTTACACTCCAATTGTACTCCTACCTGAGTTTTGAAGATCTTGAAGTTGTTTCTCGAGCTATGAAGCTCTCATCTCTAGCTGCAGGAGTCATTGGCTTCTTGAAGATGCATATTGTACATGTACATCTTCGACTGATTTTGAGATGTAGATCTGTTGTGTATTTATCGTGGCTACACATTATATAGAAATTTATATCTGACATGTATATGTAGTGTATTTGATTGGCATCCATGATTTATTTTTTCTTGAGCATGGGTATGCCCACCGCAGAGTGATAATTGTTGTTTTGTAGATGGCACCTCCCGAACACAGGTCTCGGGCTCACTCTACTTCATGCATTCTCATTGGTAAATATATTGTAATGTATTTCAACCATAAGTTTCTCTTCTGACCTCATATATTGGGGGGCATCTGTTATATCCCTAAAATTCCCTACTCATGCATATATGGCATTGTCCTTTCTACTTGCATAATTTTCCAATTCACTGCTGGGGAACTCTATTTAAAAGTCCATTTTTTGGAGCATATACATGCCCTGCTGCACTACTTATCGCATACATATGATTTATGCATGATATAAAGCCCACACACATACACTTTCTTCACACTAAACAACCCACATATGTTATAACCCTAATTTGCACCAGACATGCTTACCTGGCATCAGGCCATCTCAGATTCCTTCTTTGCCAAAACATTGTTGAACAACTCTTCTTAAAAACCCCTTTTATAAAGGCCCACACGCCCTGCTCCATTACTTCATGTGTGTACACGCTAGCTGACCCAAGACAGCCAACGTGTACCTACAAAAGCACGAAAAAAGGAAAGTTGTTGACGAAACACACAGCTTTGAGTAAGTTAACTAAACCTTTCGGCCATGCATGGCCAGAAATTCGACCAAATACCTAGCTTCTTCTACCCTATAAAAGAAGGTTTAGCGGTCCCATTTGGAAGAGGAGAATCATAGTAAAGAAACTATACTCGGTTGAGCGTTCCCTTTGTCCCAACCTTTATCCATCCTTGTGCAAAGATAAGTATAGAGAAAAGCAGTTGTTAGATAGTGGAAGAAGAGACCAGGACCAGGATCGAGGAGCAGCAACCGACTTTATTATTGTAAGGTATCATTTTGAAGTTAATAAAAGAATTTCTTTTCCCGTCCCGCCATATGAGATTATCATTGTTGGAATATTGATTGTGTGATTGATTAAATATCTAACCCATTAGTTCATAGATCAAATGAATGTGGAGTTCTTTGTTTGTGTTTAGTGAATGTAGGTCAGCATTGGGAGGAGAGTTGCAGTCAAAGAATGACCAAGAGTGAAAAGGGATTGACATCAAACATGAATAATAAGGTACGTCAACTTAATCTCTTGAGCCTTGTATTTACATATGAGTAATGGGGGTCTAGGCATGGGATGATGGTAAAAAGTAAGAATCTTTAGGTCATTTCTGCATGCATGATAAAACCCTTAGTGTTATTCCATAGAAGGGATTTCCCACTCACAACAACATATATCTCCAAAAGTTGCAAAAATTAAAAAAGTTTCAAGGAATTCGGTGGAATTTACGGGTTATTGGAGGTTTCCCAACCAATTCACCTACTATAGCCTGTCCCCAAACCGAATAACTATCATTTTGTCATATAAAAGGAGGTATTGAGGTCTCATTCCAGAATCAAGCATTGTAATGGTGAAACTCTGCTCAAATCCTTTTCCTTCCTTGCCCAAGTATTTGCAACCTTTCTTGAGTTCCTGCCCCAAAATCCACACTGTAGCCCCTTTTCTCCCACATAATCCCTTTCCTTCCCTTGAAGAGACCAAGATGATTGTGATAGAAGTTACTTGGAAGGTGTACTTGGAGCATTGTCAAGAGGATCCTAGACCAGGTTCACATAGCGTCATCCTACAAAGGTTGTAATCTCTAATCTTTGAATACTGAATAAAAGAATCTCTTTTCCATGTCCCAAATGATGATTTGATGTCTTTTCTTTGATTTATACATAACAATTTATATCTAAGCGTAATTGATGAATATAAATAGTATGTATGTAGAATTTTTTTCCTAGTTGTGGATGCAGGTCAGCTTTGGGAGGAAACTTGAAGCCTTGGGAGCTACAAATCTTGAGGAGGTCAGCACCAAATGTTGGATGAAAGGTACAATTTATGACTTACTCTTTCATTTCTTTCTGTTCATATATTTTGGAATGTTTGGAGTAGTGTAAGAATTAGATTGACTTTTAAGGGAGTCATTTATTTTTCTATATGTAGAACCATGGTATAGTTATAGGGGGATTTTCCTGCTAGCAACTACATAGAGGTTCTTTAAATCAACGAGAAGAAAATTTTCAGATGCCTAACATTCCTATCGAAATTTTTTCTATATTCTTTGGAAATACTTTGGATGATACATAGAAACATTTGTATAGATTCAATTGTGCATGTCAAATTTTTAATCTTAATTAACTCAATATTATATGCCAAATATTTTTACAGACTCTATGTGGGAATGCTCTTGAATGGTTCCATTCATTTCCACCTAGTACCATTACCAGTTGGGACATATTAGAATATTTGTTTGTTGAAATTTTTTCCCACCCACCCTCTCCCATATGGATGCAAGATAATGAAGTAATTAATTTTGAAGAAGAATCTAATCAAATATTGGATGAATTGTTTGAGTCAAGTCATATTGTTGAAGATGAAGATGAAGATTCCTATTTTCAAGAAGAAAACTTTAGCCTCCTTTATACTCCATATGAAGATATTTCAAGCAAAAAATTTGAGAATGAAGTTGAGGAGCCTCCACCAAATATACAAGAATATTTCAACCTTGCAACATATGATGAAAATTATGAAGAGCATTGGAAACAAGAGGAATCAGTGGAAGAAATGAATCTTGAGAAGAATGATGAGCAATATTTCCATTACATAAAGGAAGAATATTTTCAATACATTGTTGATGAATCAAGAACCTTGGAAGTGGTTGGAGAAAAGGAGAAAGATGAATGTATTCTAAGATTGGAAATTCCTCATCCAATCAAAGACAATAATATTCTTGAGCAATAAAGAAGTGATTTCATTGAATCATGGTTTCGAAGCATTGTGGGCCAAGCAATGCAATCATATTTTGAGCACATATGGTTTAATATTTCTCCAATATACATTAAGAGTGCCCTTGACTCACTGGTACAAGTATCAATATGTTTCTTCGTTTTGGAGTTCATTCCAAAGATCAGTTGGATGCTTAAATGGCTCCATTGGAATTCTACCTACACTTGAAAGTTTCTTTTCCCTTCAACTAAAGTAGGGTAGGTAGATCATGTATATACATATTTTGTTTCTTATTTTTCACAATAAGGTAGTCCCTATATTGGTATTTGAAGATAATTCAATGAAGGTGGAAGAATTACAAGAACTTGTTTTGAAGATGAATCCATATCCCAATGGAGAAGGAAGTTAGTTTTCAGATTTTGGTTTCTTAGTAACACAGAGGGGGTCATTGTCCCATAGTTGGAGCCAATTGTTGGCCAAAAATTGGTCACCTATATTTTCTTGCTCTTGGTATAATAAAAAAAATGGCATCAAAAGAAGGAAAAATTTGAAATATTATAAGTTTATCATGTATCCCTCAGTATCGGATTCTCCATGCATTTTTCAGATCCAAAATATGAGTTTGTATGCTCAAGATATCCAGGTTTCCATCTAACCACCCAAAACATGTGTCTTCAATATGCATTAAACCTCATTTTTATTGGAGCCAAGATTTTTTGGAACTGTGATCATTCTCATGGAACCACACCATGTCTTAGAACCATTATGGAAACTTTCATTTCTTAAATCATATCTTACAAACCTTTCCACCCTCTACACTCAACACATTTCCTTAATGCTCACCACTCACTTATACCTCCCCTCCCACACTCCACTAGTTTTATACTTAATTTTATTTTGGAATTTATTTCTCATCACAATCGAAGGGGAGAACTCACAATCCCCCCCCCCCTCACTCCAAAACCCTCCCACCCTTCCCTTCNCCCCCCCCCCCCCTCACTCCAAAACCCTCCCACCCTTCCCTTCTTCTTACATATTACCCCCCCACATCACTCTATGTCATACTTTCCCAACCCCTAACTTCCAATACCCATGAATTACCCCCTTCCCTAACTACCCTCTCATTCACTTTCCAATTTAATCCTTATACCCAAACCTTATTTTAATTATATAAATTCCTAACCAATAATATTGTTCCACATGGAAACCTATGAATATATGACAAGTGGAAGCTCACGATTGGATGACATGGAATTTTTATTAACCAATAACATACTTACACATGGTAGTTCATGGAGGGAGACATGTGGCATATCCTTATTGAGACACATGGCACATTCTTATTAGTTACACATGGAAGATTATTGACATATAAGGTGATGAAATGTGGTGAAATATGGACCGCTTAATCATGTTGATGTGACTGGTGACTCATCAATGATGGGACATAGGTCGAATATGATTGGCTTGATAAAATATTAATTACTATTTAATCTCCTAAGGGGTCGACCTATTAAGATTCATAGTTTCCTTTAATTCTTAATATTTATATATACCATTCTTTATTATATACCATTAATATTTCAATTATCCAAATACATGTGGGATAACAATCATGAAGAAAAAGTTGAAATTTTAATAAAGGAGCACGAAGTTCAATCCAAGGGCCTAAATTTTCCCATGAACTTAATCGACTATGGTTGAGTCACGATCTTGTCGAGGCCATAACTTGAGATCTGGGTGACGAAATCACACAAATGTTATACTGTTCGAAAGGTATTTTTAAAAATAATATGATGGTAAAGGTTTTAGGGGATGAAATTGGTCATATCTTTTCCATAAATTAAAATATCAGTCATAATCATTTTTAATGGATCTGCTTGACAACTTAACTTCATGAGGTCATATATTGAGATCCGGGAGTCATATTTGGAAAACATTTATATCGTTGGAAAATTAAGATGATTAATATCACATATGAAGTGATTTGCATTGTTTAAAATTTAATTATCACTGCCAAAAATTAAAACATAGTCGTCCTCTTTTAAAAGGGAAATTAATTTAAATTTTGAAAATAAAAGTTTATTTAAAAGCTTTTATTAATAAAGGAAAGGGAGCCATTTTAAAGATGCAAATGTTAATGATGAGAAATAATTTAAAATACTTAAACGAGTCATTCATTAAAGTGAATGTTTCAATAAAAGAACTGTATGTGAAATTCAAGAAGGAAAAAACCCTAACTGCTCAAGTAGTTGGAAGAACTAGTTTTGAAAAGGCAAGAAATGGATTCATCAAGGATTCCATTATTCATAAGGGAAGGGAAATAAGATCATAATAAAAACGTAAAACCATCAATATGTAGAAAATTTTCTGATCAACAAAGAAAAATATCCATCTTCTCCACTCCTTTTCTTCTTCTACACCATTTCTCATAACTTTATGCTTGAATATCTGAATTGGGCACTAGACTGAGTTCTTGAGTGTTCTTCTTGTATTCTTCAAAATGATTTTCTTATTTCATCATGGATTATTTAAAACCATGTATATGACTGTCAGATATTTTGTAATGAAGAACATATTTCATGAATAAAACTCCACAAAGAATGTAGTGCTCGGGATTTAATTTAGACTACCAATTAATTAATACGGAACAGTAAATTTGAAATTTACTCAAAATTTCACGTAATCTAGCATATTCACTCCCATATTCCAATAAATAAATTAACAATTTACATTTTTGCATTTGCATAACAAATTAAATTTACATAACAATTTGCATAACAGGGTAAATACCTCGTTCTGATGCTGTGTCCCTTCGCTTGAACCAATCCGCAGCAGCTTGCTCCTTAAGACACCGCAAAACCAGCCACCCTACCGACCAGTATGCCTGGCCCTAGGACATCTATGGACGTCCTAGCCCTCCGAGCCCAAAACCCCTCAGCCCCGGTGTACACTGTAAATCCCACTGTCACCACTGTTAACTCACTCTGTCCCAATGCTCCCAAAATCTCCTCTCGTAGACTCATGAATGAATCATCCCCCAAAAATGAATCCTCCTCCTTCCCTTATGCCTCCTTCACCGCCCTCGCACCTTTACTCCTCACCAAACCCCTTATCCATACATTTATTTCTCTTTAATGGTCTTATCCTTTACTTAATGTTCATTTTACGTATGGGTTACATTATCCCTTATGGGATACGTAACCCATTTAAACTCATATTTTATTTTCCCCCATTTTAATACATAACTAATCAATTACTTTAATTAATAATCAATTAATCACTAACCATTAATTTAATAATTAATCATTTAATGTCTCATTTAATAATTACTCATTCATTAACCCCTAATCAAGGAGTTAATCATACTTCAGCTAAGTATAATCAAAATAATTAATTAATAACTTGTAATCAATTAAGGTTATATAATAATTAATTATAATTTAGCTAATGTTTAGGATTATTTATGAAATTATTCATAGTAATAAGAAAAGGGTCATTACAAAGAATTACTTCAGGGTTTATTTCGATTATGTCTTGTAACTTTGAGTTTTGAGTATAAGGTATTTGAAATTGACCTATCAATTTATATTTTTAATCTTGATAGTAATACTCTTTTAAAATTCTTTGAGATGATGAAATTATTCTCTCTTGTTTCTCATGAAGAAGATATGGATGTATTTGTAAGTGATTATGAAGGTTGTATATTTGATGCTAAACTCAAAGATTTTATGATATTGAAACCCTCCTGCAATATTTTTGTGGTTAAAAGACTTATTGCTGAACATACAGATTATATCATCTTATTGAATAACCATATAATTTCATAATTCCAAGCAATTAATATCTAGGGTTTGTTGTTTAGAATTCTCCTTATTCCAAGATATAATAGATATATTATTTAGCCAAAGAGAATTACCACGTCTATAAACATGCAGGGGGATTCATATCCTCATGAGGTTTCCATTTTGGTCTTAATAGATTCTAATGTCAACAACACCACATCACAAGCCCACAAAGCCCATCAACTTTCCCATGAGGCCCTAGCCTCATTCCAGGGATGATTTCACTAAAACGAAAGGTTGATCTAGTGCCAATGAAGATTGCCACATGCTTGACACCTTGGCCTATTGTGAAATACCTATCAATGATAAAAAATAAACACTTCCTCTTAGTGAGGGAGGTATCCAATAAATAATCATATAGATGTACCTCTAGTACTAGAAGTATCTTTCTCTCCCATACTGGGTCTTCTTCCTCATATTTACTCTAGTACTCTTGGCTGGTTGTTCCCTTTATAACTGACAAAAATGGGTTTTCTACCTCATCTGCACTCCAATCCTCTAGAATGGATACCCCCTCTGTCACTATAACTAATGAGTCTAATAATTTTGTCACCGGAACAAGTCCTGTTGTCTAATCTATCTAACTGGTTGCATCCTTGGTCATTGGAGAAAATCCTGTTATCCAATCTTCCTAACTCGACACATCCTCATTCAATAAGAAAATCTTGTTGCATCAAATAGATCCTCCATGGAAGGCACAAAAATCCTAGAATCCCCTTGCATCTGTACCTCCCATCTGGCCTCCTCGACCCATCACATGTGTCTGTCAGTTCTAGAAAATTCCTCTCTCCCACCTGCACCTGAGCGAGAACTCTCTCTAAATGTCTAAATCTTCCTTTAATCCAACTAAATCTCTATGAGATCGAGATTCCTCTGAGTCTGTATGCTCCCTCTGATACCTAAATCCCTTTGAGTCTAGACAACCTCTACATCCATTTTCTCCCTTTGAACCTATTGACCTCCTCTAAAGTCTAATCTCTTATGAAAAGTCCTAGGAGGTTGCTCCTCTCTACTGGATCATGAGGTGTGACTCCCTCTGAACTCTATATCCCTCTGAGCCATCACTATTGATGGGTATACATGCCTCGTCATTGTTGGAGCTACCTTCTCCCTTTGAACTTGTGCTATTGGTGGGACCACCTCACTTACCACTAGTGGAGCTACCTACTCCCTCTAAACTTGTGCTACTAGTGGGGCCACCTGCCTCACCACTAGTGGAGCTACCTAATCCTCCTCATCTATCTCTCTACTCTTGCTAGTAATAAAAAAAATAGGACGAGCCTTCAACCTATATAGGGTTCCCTCCCTAACTCTAAGAATCATCACTGATCTACAACTATATTGTCTAGGCATAAACAACACCTATCCATATTGAAACAATATATGGTACCCCTTCTTCTCAATTTATGAGACTAAGAGAACATGTCTCCTGAGTTCAGGAACCCATAAGACACTTGACACCCCCAGTACCTCACCTGACTCCATATGAAATGATACTATGTTGGATCCTTGAACTGCATGCTTGGTTCCCATACCAATCTCTACAACCAAATATGAGCCAGTATTTGTAAAGTTATCAAACAACTCCCTAGAAATTTTCATATGGAAATATGCTTTTCTATCCATCAACCATGTACCCTTGCTGGAGACTTTACCTAAAAAGGATGATATAAAAAATATCTCCCTATGGAACCTACCTGCAACCTCATCAACCTCTGTTGTTGATTCCTACTTCCTTCTTCCTCTTCCTCTCCGATGTGGACATTGTGAAGCATAATGACCAAAGTCATGGAACTTATAACATATGATATTCCTAAGATCATTCTTTTGTCTCAACCTTGGATATGCTTCTCTTTCAGAAGAATCCCTTCTCCTAGAAGAACCTCTCTTTCCTAGAGAGAATATTCTGCCCTTCCTAGTGTGAGATGCAAGGGATTGGTTCTCATCACTTGTACTCTTCACCATATCATCCATATCATCCATAGACATCAACTGAGTCTCCTCCTAGACACAATCTATCCATAGTCTACCAAAGTCTAGTAACTTCTATCATGCATAGATCCCCTACACAAATGCTTCCCAGGACCTGGGAAGATCTCTTAATGCCACATTTACTAAATCAAAATTCTCCATCATCTCACTGCAGATATCTATAAGCCAATATTGTATCTGAGTAATATTCATAAGATAGTTCACAATAATGTCCTCACTAGATATCTTGAGAAATTGAATTTGATGTTTCAAATGCAACTTCCTACATATATTCCCATTCTCGTATAGTCCTACCAGAGCATCATATGTCTCCCTAGCATATGTCTTTTCAACAATGTGAGAAATCAAGTTATCCTTCACAAATTCTAACAACACTCACTTGGCCTTCACTTCCCTCTTCTTGTGAGTTTCCAACTCTTTTACATCAGTGGGTGCTACAAGCACACCCTCAAGATACTCCTTGAGGTCATTCTCTTCCAACAGAACGAGAACCCTTTCCTTCCAAGCCTGAAAGTTGGTTTACCCTTCCAACCTATCCTCAATATTCAATGTGTTCACCATCTTGACCTACCAAGAACAAAATAAGAAATCTGCAACCAATTGTAGCAACTATGTGTCTCAAAGATGATCCCCTTCTCTTCAAATCCCAAGCTCTAAAACCATGTCAATTTTCACATACAACCTTATCTGGCCAATTTTTAGATTTGAAAATTGTTTCCTAGTGAACCAACAATAACATTCTAGTTGTTATCACTAAACAATTCTACACAAAAAATTATTGATTGAAAACATATGTAGCGAAAACACAAAATATCAGAGATGAATCATCAACAAATATGAGACACAATATTTATGTTATGTAACCTTGTTAAATTCATAAATTATGAGAGAAAAACCATCCCTCCCAATGAATACAATATTACCAAATCTGAGGACAACCTTGTCCTCTCATCCAATACAAATATCACCAAAATATGAGGACGACCTTGTTCTCCAATAACCATACAAAACAAAAAACCAAAAACCAAACCTCAAAAATATTCCTAGAAATCTTTGTTGCCCAAAAATCTATTATAGACCACCTGTACAACCTGTTGAGGTAACCTGATGTCATCCTATATGAACTTTCTCTTGCCCAAAATAACTTGTAAGGATAGATGCGACTGTTCTCACAAAAACTCACATACATACGCAATTATTCCCATAGAAACCCATGTTGTAGGAGAATCCCCCTGCAGACAAGTGGATTTCCTCTTGAGAGCTAGACACTTAACTCTAAGACAAAAAATTCCATTATGGACACTGACATCCCTTTAGATTTGCTCAAGCTTACATGCAGAGAAGAAGAAGAATGATGTGTACCTTGTTAACGACGTTTGTCCTTTGTAAATTCCAAGCTGAGCTATGATCTTGATCTCCTTGATAGGTCCTGTGAAACAAATAAATGTACAAATAACTTCATACTCTACTGAGATTAGCTCAAATATAGATCTATCTACTGAAGAAAAAATCATGTGAAAACATAAATTTGAAGGAAACAGGCCAAGCATTAATATATTAATGAGAACAAAAAGTACTTACAATCCTTTGATGGAGGTGCAACAGCCTCTTCCAGTTCTCCTTGTCCAACCCCTTTTCTCAAGCAACCTACACTCCAATGTTTTCATGTATCATGTACCACTTATAGGATCATAATTTTTCTAAATTTATGAACTTTGAATTTCAAAAACTTCCATTTCTTAATGATCTAGTAATGATGACTAAATAATAACAACTTGATCAAAATAAGAATTTAGAAAAGTAGTTTGATCATAGAAAACAACCTCTACATCAAGGTAAGTCAAGGTAATATTTTATTAATTGAAGTTTATGTTGATGATATTATTTTTGGTTGTGATGATGACAGGTTAAGCCAGAAATTTGCAAAAGACATGCAGAGTGAATTTGAAATGTCAT
>SNQJ01S0010426.1:285760-304744 GCA_010110895.2 Picea sitchensis
AAGAACGATACTCTTCATTCATTGTTGTATCCCAATCTGGATGACCTGAAGCTTCTGCAAATGTCTCTGGATCATGAGTTTCTGAAACTTGAGCCAAAAGAGAAGAGGCTTGTTGGAACTATGAACATGTCCGACATTGATCTGAAGGATTATCGACAAGATCACCAACTACTTCTCGTGTTGAATGGACCCATCTAGGAAGTGGTGGAGCTGGTGTTGGTTCAGGTTCAAAGGAATCATCTGGAGGAAGGTGAGTAGGCGGAGGTGGATTTTCATCTTCACTATCATCATCTGAAGAAGAAACCAGAACATAATAAGGCACAAACATCGAAGATGGCTCATAGTCCGAAGAAGGAACAACCATCGAATTAGGCTCGTAGACAAAAGAAGGCACAAACACCAAATTAGGCTTGCAGGCCAAGATATTTTCATCAAATTTAACATCTCTTCTAATAATAATTTCATTACAATGTTTTTGAAGAATTCTATAACCTTTGACATCTTCAAAATAACCAACAAATATACACTTCTCACTTTTAGGCTGGAATTCTTTCCTTTTCTCATCAGGAATGTGAGCCCATGCTATACTGCCAAATACACAGAAGTGACTTACATCTGGTTTACTTTTATTCAAATCTTCTTCCAGTGTTATATTTTTAAGAGCCTTTGTGGGAGTGTTATTTACTATGTAATTTGCACAGTTGATGGCTTCTACCCAATACTTTAGACTTAATCCCTTACATTGGATCATACAATTAGCTATTTCTTTTATTATGTGTTTCTTTCTCTCAGCAACACCATTTTTTTGTGGTGTATATGGAACAGTGTGTTGCATTTGGATTCCCTCTGTAGTGTAGTAACTTGTAAAATTATTGTTCACATATTCACCTCCATTATTTGTTCTTAACCTTTGAATTTGATGTCGAGATTGCTTTTCTACAAGGGTCTTGTAGGCCAAATTATTTTCAAAAACTTCTCTCTTAAGTTTTAAGGATTAAACCCAAGTACGTTTGGAAAAGTCATGAATGAAAGTTAAGAAATACTTGCACCCATAAAAATAAGGAGAATAAAGTGGACCACACAAATCACTATGAACAAGATGCAAAGGACCCGAGGCATGCCAAGAGGCATGTTTTTCAAAATTGTCCTGATGATGTTTGCCAAGAACATAACCGGCACAAACACCATCTCTGCATGAAACAAGAGGAAGACCAGTCACCATCTGTTGATTACATAGTTTCTACAATGAGTGATATTTTAGATGATCAAACCACTCATGACAAATTTTTCTCAAGTCATCGCTATGAGCAACGAAAACTGATGAAAAAGATGATGACCCAAAATTTTCAAACTTGTACAAACTGGTAATATCATCAGCAATTCCAGTTGCAAGAATATGCTTAGGATATTTTAGATCCTTGATTACAACTTGGTGAGGTGAAAAATCTACGATTTTACCTTCACCTGAATGAGTCATTTGATATACTAATAGAAGGTTACACAAAAGACTTGGAACACATAATACATCATTGAAATGACCATTTTCTACTTGAACTATTCCAGATCCTTCAACACTAAGAGATCTATCATCACCAACAAAGATTTTCTTTGTGTTACATTCATTTAGAGTAGAAAATATGTCTCTATCCTTAGCCATATGGTAAGATGCTCCAGAATCAATAAGCCACTTATCATAAGTAGAAGTATAAGTAGAAGTTGTATTGAAGGAGAAACTAGAAGCAGAAAGTGCATGTCCATGAGAAGAAGAAGTAGTAGTAGAATCAATACTGATGTTTTGCTTCTTCATCGTTGCCTCTAAAGCTTCCATCTTCTTGAAACATTTGGACTCAACATGACCATATTTATCACAAAAGTTTCAATGTCTGTCAGTCTTCTTATTTTTATATTTTTCTCCTTCGTCTCCATTAGGAGAAAAATCCATCTGAGTGGGTTTGGGACCCTTATATTGCATGTTGTTGTGGTGAGGATGTTGCTTCTTGGGACTCTTGGGTTTATCTTTCTGATGGAAAACTAAGGCTTTGTTTGAGGTACCTGTAGTGCTGATCACTCCAAATTGTAATAGCTTATATTTCTCCCTAATCAAAGCATCAAAAAAATTCTCAAGACTATGTTTTTGATAAGCTGCCCCTAGAGCCTCTTGCATGGCATAAAAGGTAGATACAAACACAGAATATGCACTACCCAGCTTAGAAAGAATAAGATAGATGCAACGATCTTCATTTATATTTATCTTACATTCTTCACATAAAGTTATGAGCGTTTTAAACTTAGATAGATAGTCTTCAATGCAAGAAAAATCACTTGGACTTAAAGTTAGCACTTGATTTTATAACTGTTGTGATCGAATAATATTGTGTTTACCAAACACAGATTCAATATTTTCCCAAGATTATTTATGTTTATCAATTGATTGAAGGTGAAACCTTAAATCAGGAGAGATGGACATTCCAATTAATCCACGTTCTTATTCATTCATATTATCCCATTTGGCTTTCTTATCAACATCAATGGGTGTTGTTTCCTTTCCCAAGGTAATCCGGTACAAGCCTTTACGTCTTAATAAATCCTCAATATGGGATTTCCATTGGAATTAGTTGGTGCTGGTAAGTAAGAGATTACTTGTAGAAGCCATATTAAATATGCAGATAATACATATTTGAAAACTGAAACTGATGATCTGAATGGAAAGAGCTCGAAAAGTTATGCAGTTTTAAAAAAACGGAGCTGAAAATGAAGTTTGAATGTGAGAGTTATTTCCTTTTAAAAAAGGACATAAATGGTAACCAAATGACCACGTTATAGTGTAAGTTGCTTTATGAAGTGACCCACTTTTATAAAGAGAAGTGGGGATCACTTTTACAATGAAGTTACCTTATAACAAAAAATCAACTCAAGACCTCTTTCTTAATAAGACAACTTTTAACCAAATGGTATAGAAAAACATATTGTAATGTTCAGAAGGAGAATTGGGGGTGTTGTTGTGGAAGATGACCTTGGACAGCGTGCTAAAAAAAACTCTTTTCACACAAGAAAAAAACTTCGCTTCTCGATGACAACAAGGGTTAGATCTCTGTTAGCTTACGCAGAAGATGCACCTTTTCCTATATGTTTCTAATTTTCCGAGATCACATAGG
Organism: Picea sitchensis; assembly: GCA_010110895.2. NCBI lineage: Eukaryota > Viridiplantae > Streptophyta > Pinopsida > Pinales > Pinaceae > Picea > Picea sitchensis. The sequence continues at coordinate 288,916 of SNQJ01S0010426.1, forward strand.
GTGTATGGAAAAGAGGATACACAGATATAAAAGAGTAGAAACCCAGAAATAAATAATACAAAACCGAAATAAAACCAAAACACTACTCTGCAATTTTTTTTTAAAAAGTGTATTCAAACTTTATACCTCCGGATCTGACTGTAATGGATGTATCTTAGGCAAATAGAAACCTTTTAGAGTGAAAAGAAAAGTGTTCCTGAATGAAACGAGTGCTCTAGATGCAATAGAATAGTCCTCTCATCCCAGAAATATATGAAAATGACAAGAAATGGAGATGAGTGAACTCGTCTTCACAATCTCGACGTACAAAAGGAGTGGATCTTCAAACAAGATCTGATACCATGTTTGACAACACAAGTATTCCAATAGAGGATGAAAACCTTTAGTAAGCACTCACATAACCATATCAAAGATCAAAACACTGATGTTTTCACGTGGTAAAACCCCTACGGGGAAACATCCACGGCCCGAGCTAATGCAACCACTTGGAGTAGTTTATTAATGCAAAAGAAAAAGATTACAGAGAGAGTTTACAAGAGAGTTTCTCACAATCGATCATCGGAAAATGACCCTCCATGCTCTTTAAATAGAGATCATGGACCAATTGGGTGTTAAGACACATATCAATGCCCGTTAAGATCAAGGAGAGTATGAACCATCGGATCACTCTATGTCACAAACATATTGTGACCGTCATATTTCCTAAATACAAATGCATACTAAAGAAACACACTTTTTCCTACTGACACATTAGACCAAGTAGATCTTAATTAACTCCTAAGTGTCTAAATATCCTAACAATTAATACTTCGACGTTCGTGAGTGTTGGACACAATTAGGGTATAAATCTCCCGAAGGTCAAATTCACAAAGAAGTTAATCTCCTATTACTCACTTTTATTTTTTACTTTATCATGTTTTAAACCTTGAATTAGCCTTAAGTACTTCGACATTTCAGAAATTCGGGGTTTTCATTGTTTAGACTTACTGGAATACCCAAAGTGCGAAGCTCCAAAGTCAACATTAGAGACTTTCTTTAAAAATCAAGAAGCTTCTACAGTTAAGAGATCATTAAGACCATTTGATAAAATTAGAGTAGCTAATTGACAGTGGATATCATAAGTGCCTTTTCAACAAGCGATGGATTTATCTTTAAATTCAAAAGGAGAATCTCTAAGTTTCTTTTTCTTTTTGGGTGAAAATTTTATTTCTAAGAGGCAAAATCTAAATCTCAAAATCTCAAAATTAAACGTGTTCCAACATAGGCTCCATATGGGAATTGCGGCTCCCTGTGAGGTGCGAAAGAACAATAGACCAAGTGCCTTTATTGGGTAAACGGAGTCATTATTTATTTTTGAAAAACACTTTCTAGTTTTATTTAATCATGCATAAAAAAATGAAATTATCCAAGTCCCAAGACCTTCAAAACATAATCAATAATAAATTTCAAGTTAGTCCATTTAAAATTTCCTTTTCCTAAAAATGATTTCATAATTGTTTAAGATAATCAAAATAATTTTAACTAGAATATCAGGCTTCAACCAACTTTGTTTGCTTCAAGGTTCAACAGATGTAACATATTTACTTATGGAATCCCTAGTTGGTCCAGGATGTACAACTTGTCAAAAAGAGAACTAGATAACACAGTATGAAATATAGATATATATGACAACCTTACAGATATCGTAGATACTGCTTCACTTCCATTGAGCCTGTTCAGTACCTCGGTGAAGTTATCTACTTCTCCCACTGAATTTCCTTTCACCACTTCATTTTGCTGAGATGAGGGAAATTGGTAAACGAATTTCCTTTCATCATCTCTTTTGGAAAAAATGAGGGAAATCGAATTACGAATTTCATTTCACCATTTGTCTTGGATGAGATGGGGGCAATCATATTATGAATTTCCTTTCACCATCTGTCTTATAATTTAATATTTTTGAAGTGGGGGAAATCAATCTGTATGTAACATACAAGGGATGATACCTTTTTAAAACCTTTAGGTTAAAAAGAAGGTCTGTCAATAATTTTAAGAACACTCTGAAACCAACTTCCTTTCTATTTCCAGTACACCATAGCCTCTAGGGAAATGTTTTTATGGGAATTTTAATCTTTTCAGGGATAAACCTTGAGTGAATTTGTCAGTTTAAAATATGATATCAGAGCTAAAATTGTCAGGATTGTCCTAAACATACTTTTTCAATTAAAATCAAAGTATCATAAACATTTTTGCCAAACATTGTTTTGAAAATATGTTTTTTAAGTTTTCAGAGCCAAGGTAAGTTTCTTTGCTTCTATGAAGACTAAAGAAAATAAGAAAGGAGAAAGAAAATATGAAGTGGATAAGAACTTGGGGATAGGTAAAAAATGACCCAATCACAATTTTGAAGGATCTAAATAAACAAAATACTAATCCTACAGAAGTTTGTGTAATTAGTTCAGAATTATTTTGACTTTATTTATTATTATTTTTGTTTTCATTTCAGATATGGATTTTCAATTTATCGGCATGATACTATAATTTTATACATTTTGAATTCTCAAGTCAGGTGATAATATTATCATGATAAAAACTCCCTTCACATTCCTTTCAAAAAGAATATTTAAAATTTATTCGGACCATAAGAACAATAGGGACTCATACCTTATTTTTCTTTTGATTTTTCAACAGGGAATATTATTTATTTATCACCTGCTTTTAGAGAAATAAAAAAGATGAAAAGGTGAGTGTTGAGTTTTTCTTGAGCCTCATCTCCTGTTCAAAAAGGTATACTCTACAAAGCACCAAGAACAGTAGACCATGTGTCTTCATCCTTTCCATGACCGAAAATCAACCCTGTCCAACTCTGAACCCCGTCATTGGGCTGTGGAGTCATAATGCCTAAACACTGAACCATACTGGATGCCAAACTGAGAACCGAAATACTGAAATAAAATGTTGAACTAGTATGCTAAAATAAAAAGTTGATTTGGACAACTTATTTATATACATTGGCCCTACACTAATCAGGGGAAATTCCACTAATCAAGTAATATGGAATTTCCAATGGAGCCATGCAAATAGTGGATTGATTAACATACCTTGTTTTATGTTGGATGAAGGAATGAAAAAATAATATTTTTTTTGCAGCAAAGAATGAATAGGTAGATTGCGCTTACTACTGAAGCTTGGTTGCACACAACACACCACAACATTTTGGACCTCTTGAAGAAAATACTCACCAAACAACTACTAGATCATGAAAATATAAAGAATTTTCAAAATCAACCAATACCTCTTCCTGTTGACCAAGTTGTATGAAATTCCTTTGCACACTTTCTCCACTATTGATATTTTATTCTTTAGGATCGAGAATGTCATATTTGGGCTCACTCGTATGATGCTCATCAATTGCTAAATAGGAAGGAGAGATCAATTGCTCCATTAGCCCCCCCTTATCTCTTTCATCGCCTATCCAAGAATCTTCTTCATCATTGTCATACACAAGTTGATTTCTTTTATAGTGTAACTGATAATTTTCCTGCTGAAGTGGACTCTCTGAAGAAAGAGAAATAATTTGTTGCTCATCAACTTCAAAATTGCATTCATCATATTTATCAAAAAAAGGAGAACTATTGTATGTTTCCATGCATGTTGGGAAAGAAATATGCTCTTCTTCATCGTCTCAATACTCATCGTAAATAGGTTGATTATATAAAATTTATGAACTTTGAATTTCAAAAAATTCCATTTCTTAATGATCTAGTAATGATTACTGAATAATAGCAGCTTGATCAAAATAAGAATTTAGAAAAGTAGTTTGATCATGACATTAATTACTATGAACATTTGGTACAATAACAAATGCACTTAGAGTATCATTGCCATTGTCAGCATCATTAACAAAATCATCTTTTCCAAGAGTTGATTTCTTATGGTCTTCAATAAGCCATTGGCCTTCGCAAGGATCTAGATCAACAGAAGATTCATCATCCTGTCTTTGATCATCTTGAAGGACTGGATAGTCTGTAAGGATTTCTTCATTTTTATTTGCAATCATGTCGTCTTCATTCTTACTGCTGCAATAAACCTCTTATTGATTTAGCTCAAAGTCTTATTCATATAAATTTTCCTAATTTGTTTGAAGGATATCTTGTTTTTCTACAAATTATTCTTCATATAGTTGACCACAATTGCTATCATGTTCTGATTTTTCATCATCAAACTGATTATCTTTACAATCGTGTTCTACAAAATCTAAATTGCAACAATCTTCAAAAAGGAACTCTGATGAATACATTCTTTTACAATATTTATGAAAAGTTGCACAGAATTATTTTAATGATGAAATTATGGAAGGGAGTAGAGATTTTTACCAAAGTCGAGTATCCCCTCCCAGACTAAACATGCACAGTTTCATCAAACATCTTGATGATGAATATCTAGCTGATGCATGATCTTATGAAATTCAAACAAATGATGAGCAGCATTATGATATTTATCCTCTCTAAATCTAGGAATATGATCTCCCCATTCTTTAATATCAGGAGTAACATTTGGAAAACCAAATTTTTTTGTAAATTTCAAAGGAGAAAAACTCGCAGTTATCCGAGCAGCGAAAGAACTTGATATTTTTAAAACAATGGATTCGTTGGTGAATCATGTGGAGTCTTCGAACCAAGGAGTCGCTAGGTGAAAAATGAACCTTTTCACATATTCAATCTTTGTTCATCATCAAATATTAAATTTTTACTTTGCCGTTCTCCCAAGGAAAAATAAATTTGTTTCTCCATCCCCGACAATAACGCCAAAATGATGTTGTTCCTGAGATTAATCCCAAGGATCAACGAGTAATGTCAGGCATCATGAGTGTTCAAAGAAAATGTTTTTTATGAGTGATTTTCTTACCTTTAATTCTATAAGAAATGATATTTCAATGAAATTAATAACAATACAATACAAAGGTTGTATTTCATTATCTAATTCACAATTATAATATCAAATGATGTGAAAGAAAGTTACAAAATTGTTAAACAAAGTTAGGCATCAATTGCAAATGAGTCTCACCTTGTTTGCAGTGGAAGAAAAGTAGAGAAGGTACCCTTGAGTAGAATATGAAATGCAATAATTCACATAGAACGCAGGTCTTGTTTTACTCAAATTAGATACAAAGGAAAAACTTCTTACCTAATGAATTACTGGTATAGTATGATCACAATAGTTGTAATAATAAATTGCAATCAATCACTTTTCAAGGAATTACATAAAGAAATTCGGATAAATGAAAATACAGAGGAAACATATAACTCAAACTGAACAAAAATTAGAATCTCTGTCTGCACTTCTATTAATAATCAAAAAGAGAGTTTCTCTATTACATCTAGCAAGAAGCAGCCTCAAATAGATTTGAAATCTATCTATTTATACAAAAATTATCACAACTCATAAATCATTGGACTTCATACAATATCTCCTAAACATAGAATGTAATTTGAATGAAACAACAACAGGTAGATATTGTTTGAGTTGATGATTTCATCTGTCTCTTCATCTTCTCGCAGACATGCTCATTTTCCTTTGTTCCTTGAATTGGGCACACATGTCCATTGCGGTCACCATAATCATTCGTTTACTATCATCATCATCTGATTCCATTGCTATATGTTCTTTGGATGTGTTTACTGGAAAAAGAATATCAGTTGAAAATATGGGGGGAGTTATAATGTGATAGGTAGCTCAGGGTTGGCTCGTTATTTGATGGCTAAAATTTATGAGAAAGAGTAACTTGTCACGAATAGGATGACGTGGGAACACATGTAGGTGGTGAGGTAAATGGAGTAACTGATGTGGAGGGTTTGACAGGCTAGAGGGTGAATGGGGTACATGGCGTGGAAGGTGTGATAGGATGGAGGGTGAATAGGGTACATGACGTGGATGGCAGGTGTTTCTCCAATGTCCCTTTATGTTTCTCTATTTTTGGGGGGCGTGAAGGGGTGGTTTGAAGTAACCCACTTTTCATCCCGCTATTCACCTGGTGATTCCACGTACCCCCGAGAGAAAATTGTGGTTTAAATTGCAGGACCTCCCTTCGAAATTAAACCCTGCGTAACTTCTCCCCCCACAGTCTCTCTTAGCCGCTGATCTCCATGATCCATTAAAATTCGACTCTCAATCTTATCAAAGTGAGATAAGCGTCCAAAGTTAATCTGAGGCCACAAATCTTGGTCATATGTAGAGAAGATAGAGATAATTTTTTGCAATTTCTTTCTGTTGATCTGAGCGGTGGACACATGTCAGAAGATCCCCATATTAAAATATTTCATACTCTAGGGGGGTGGGGGGGAGTAGTGCTAGGTAAATAAGTCCCGAAGACCTAAAGCCCATTTGGACCATTGATCGAAGTGTACATGTGCTAGGAGATCCTGCACTTTGACGGATAACCACTTCATAAGAAAGATAGATCTATGAAGTGAGAACTCTTGAAGCTTGGGGTTCCAAAGTAAATATTTGTCATTGAAATAAAGAGGAAACGCAGAAAGAGATCTTTTACTTCAGATACTTAAAACTTCAGAAGAAAGACGGATGTGTGAAGTAAGAACTCCCGAATCCCGTGGTGCCGAAGTAAATATTTTTCATTGAAATCAAGAGGACAAGAGATAGGAGATCCTATACTTTAGAGACTTAGGACTTCGAATATTTGCACCTCAGAATGCCTAAATCCCAGAGTTCCGAAGTAAATTGTAGCTATCCAATATCAAAGGACATGCAGTGTCAGATCTTCCACTTCTGGGACTTAGCGCTCTAGAGAGTTTTTGCTCCATTTTTTGTCAATTTAGCCTCTTCTTTGCTATATTTAGTCCTTTTGTTAGTTTATGCATCTTTCGAACTGATTTATCATTCCAATAGATTCTGAAATTTGATCCATCAAGTGTTCTTGCAACTTTTCATGGCGCCATAATCCTAATGGAAATAAGATTATCCTACCTGTAACAAGAGAGGTATGTAAGCTCTTCACTGAACAAAACTGTTAGTTGTAAATGGTAAAATAATTTTGAAATTTGAGGAGCTTGTATAGAACTGTTTACAGAGAGATTATTAAAAAAGTCTGATGGGATTTGTTACTTGGAAAATCACAATAATTATTCAAATTGTTAACTTTAGCCAATCATACATATTGTTAATACTTCAACATTCATGAGTGTTGGATACAATTAGGGTATAAACCTCTCGAAGGTCAAATTCATGAAGAAGTTAATCTCCTATTACTCACTTTTATGTTTTACTTTATCATGTTTTAAACCTTGAATTAGACTTAAGTACTTCGCCGTTTCGAAAATTTGGGGTTTTCATTGTTTAGACTTACTAGAATACCCAAAGCGCGAAGCTCCGAAGCGAACCTTAGAGACTTTCTTTAAAATTCAAGAAGCTTCTACAACTCATAGATCATTAAGAGTGTTTGATAAAATTAGAGTAGGTAATCGAAGGTGGATATCGTAAGCGCCTTTTCAACAAGCGATGGATTTATCTTTAAATTTAAAAGGCGAATCTCTAAGTTTATTTTTCTTTTTGGGTGAAAAAATTATTTTTAAGAGGAAAAATCTAAAGCTCAAAAACTCAAAATTAAACGTGTTCCAACACTCTACAATGTTTACTTCCTTGTGTTTAGTATTCACATGAAATCAAAAATTTCATCCTTTGTCGATTTGTCCACCACTAGCATGATGGAATCATGTTGTTTCACTGTTCTGGGAAGATTTGTAATAAAATCAATTGTAACCACTTCCCATTTCAACTCAAGAATGGTTAATGGTTGTAATAACCCAAATGGATGTTTTTGTTCTATCTTCACCTTCTGACACTCCAGGCATATGGTGATGTAAGTAGCCATTTCTTTCATCATTCCTGGCCAAAATTATTGGATTCTTACAACTACAATGGATTTCTGATATCTTGGGTGCCCAACGTATGGCACATTGTGCATTTTTTTCAGCATTGTATTTTCCAACTCACTAGAATTTGGTACATACATTTTTCCTCTATACATGAGCATTCCATCCTCTTTGAGCTCAAAATAATTAAATTCCTGATGTAAATTGCCTTACTGTAATGTCTCTTTTATTTTTAAATAGTGTTGATCTGAATTTGCATCTTCTAAAATTCTATATTTTATATATTTTTTGTACATTCTAATGGCTACAATATGCATCTCGTGCACCCTTCTTCTCATTGAATCAACCACTTGATTTTCCTTTCCTTTTGTATGCTTAATTTCAAACTCATATTCACTCAGAAATTCAAGCCATCTAGTTTGTATAGCATTTAATGTGGTTGTCCAAAAAAATGTTTCACAACACAGTGGTTTTTCTTTAGCTCAAATCTTCTCCCCATGAGGTAATTTATCCACATTTTTAGTACATGAATACTTCCTACTAATTCTAAGTCATGGGTAGCATAATTCCTCTCATGATATTTTAATTTTCAAGACTCATAGCATACCGCATGATCTTTTTGAGTGAGGACTCCATCAAGCCCTTCCTTAGATGCATCAATGCACACCACAAAATATTCATCTAGATCCACAATATTTAATATTTGCACACTTGTCATAATATCTTTCAACTACTGAAAATTTTCTCCAAAGTTTGGAGTCCATTCAAATTTCACTCCCTTCTTTTTCAACGAAGTGATTTTGCCTATGATCTTTGAAAATCCTTTTATAAACCTTCGGTAATAACCGGTAAGACCCATCGAAGATCTATCCTCTTTCACATTCCTTGGCGTTGGCCATCCTATAATGGCCTCTATCTTCTCGAGATAAACTATTATCCCATTTGCCTAAATAATATGCCCCAAGTAGTGAATCTTCTTTTGATAGAATATGCACTTACATACTTTCACATACAATTGATTCTCTCTAAAAAATTAAAGCACCATTTTTAAATGTTTCTCATGATCTTCCTCTTTCTTTGAGTAGATGAGAATATCATCTAAGAAAACAATCACAAACTTGTCTAGGTATTCCATGAACACTCCATTCATCAAGCACATGAAAACAATCGGAGCATCTGATAGCCCAAAAAGCACTACTATAAATTCATATTTCCCGTATCTTGTTCTAAATGTTATCTTGCTGATATATTCTTATTTTATTCTCACTTCATGATAACCTGATCTCAATTCAATATTGGAAAATATTCTTGCACCTTTTAGCTGATCAAATAGATTATCAATCCTTGGCAAGGGATATTTGTTCTCTACGACGACCTTATCCAACTATCTAAAATCAATACACAACCTTACGATTCCATCTTTGTTTTTGAAGAAAATCATTGGGGCACCCCAAGGTGACACACATGGGTGTATATATCCCCTCTTCAAAAGTTATTCAAGCTACATCTGCAATTCCTTCAATTCTAGTGTGCCCATTCTATAAGGTGTCTTGGACACTTGGGCAACCCCTAACACCAAATCAATAGAGAAGTCAATATCTCTCTTTGGTGGGACCCATGGGACTTCCCCAAAACATATGTTGGCCCTTGACTAAGTTTTGAAGATCCTTGGTAACTTTTGACCTATTTTGGGACTTCGACAGGCTGTCAAAGGTGGAGTGCAATTCGAAGTGGATATCATAGGATCTCATCCCCTTGTTTAGGGATTTTTGGGTTTTGGGCTATGTAACGGGTATGGCGATGTCGGCCCATGGGTTTACCCATGTTTAGGGCTCTTTTGTAATGTATAAATAGATATCTAGGTCGTGCTAAGGGTAACGAGGCCAATGTGCTAAGTGATAATAGTTGTGGATGCTTTGTGCATGCTATGTGTTAAGAACTTGCAGAGCTAAGTGCAAGTGATTGTAAGAATCTTATGTAAATTATAAGAGGGATTTGTGTTGTAACCTAGCTCGGGGAAGGAGGATCTGGTAGAGTGTGCACAGATATCCTGTCATATGTACAGTGGGTTCTGAGTCTTGGTGCATGTAAGGATATTGACAGAAGATAATAAATAAGACGAAGAGTTGGTGGACGTAGCCCTACACTGGGGTGAATCACGTATATCTTGTATTATGGTCTCTTTGTGTATTATGTTGTATGTTAGTGATGTGATTTATGCTTAGTTTTGATATCTTTATGTATGATGCATCTGGACTAATAGATTAGTGCTTGGTAAGGTGAATGAATGTTAGATCTGATATATCTCTCCCTGTTAAGTGATTAAATGTATTAGATCTTGTTGAGTACTGCGCTTCTCTGTAATTAGGGTTTGGATCTGCGATGTGAATAAGGGTTGATTACTGATGAATGTTAACTGCTAAGTTCTTTGTTAGAGTATTGTAATCATAGATATGTGTCCCATCTAAGATTCCAGACACTGGAGTCCTACAACCACACCTGCCTCTACCTCGGGTGAGACTTCATCTGCTTCGCAGGTGTTGCTGAAAGGGTCGATAGTTAGGGTTTTGTTGGTGCATTGTTGAAGCATTGAAACCTGGGTCTACCCCTGTGCTACCAAATGGTTCCATTGTCAGGACCTGAAACTGTGACTATTGGGAACTGAGGAAAAGAGGAAGCTTTGTGTGTAGATATGTTTCTTTAAGTGTGAAGTATTCTACTTGACTTGTGAAGCTCTGTGCTAAGAAATGAGGTAGATCTGAAGAAAAGAGGTAAGATCTGAAAGCTTTGTGCTCTGATAAACGTAATATAAGAGGAAATTTTTGTTTCAAAAGTATGGATCTAGGTATGTTTGATAAACAAATTCCTGGTCTAAAAAATAGGGCACGGTTAGAAGAAAGAATATTTGATATGAGTAGATCTGACAGAAATTGTAAAAGATATATTATTCCTATGCATAGAAAGGATTTTTGGACTAACAAATGGATGCAAGATCGTAGGAAGAATGTTTTGTAGGTTAGCCACCATGATCCTAATGCACAGTACACGAGGGGTTGGGGATCATTTAATACAAAGAGAGAATTAACTCTTTGTTATAGTTGCAGAAGACCAAGACATCTTGCTAAGGAATTCCCTGGTAGAAAACCTAGTTCTCTTTGTTGTAAATCTATGGACCATGAAGTTATATATTGACCTAGAATGGTTTCTAAGGTTGAAAGAATGAATATGATACAAGAAAACCCTAAGGAAGACCAAGAAACTAAGACCATGGAAAAACCCCAGAAAGAATCAGAGACTGTATTACCGCAAATGAAAGAAACCATGAATGACCACAAAGATATCAACTTTTTAGAGACATTCAAAGAGAAAGAGTGCATAGAAAATAGAATAGGATACTTTGACATAGACTATGTTCTGGATGAGGAAATAAAAGTGAATATCATGACAGAAAGAACCTGGGAAATTTTGGGAAATCCTGCTATGATTCCTTCATTGGAAGGAATAAGATTATTTAGAGTAAAATTGATAACCCTATGTGGAAGACTTAACCAGACATCTATGAGTGCTCATGGCACTTCAACAGAAGAAGAATTTGAGATTGTTAAGTTTGTTGAGAACAACACCCCATTTGCTATACTACTAGGAAAAATCTAGATTGAGAAAGATCAGACCTAAAGAAAAGAGGAGGAATCCCTAGAACAAAAAAAAGAAAGAACTATGATACTTCATGGCTAAGAGAATAGAAAACTTATTGGAAGAACAAGAAAACCAGTCGAAGCTACTGAGGGCCAAAAATCTAGATGTCGAAATTGAAGGAACATAAGAAGATTTGAAACATCTGTCTGTACAAGAGAGTAGAGAACCTACCCCAGACATAGAAGAAGTATTTCCCTTGAACCTTAGGAAAGACCACCAACATCGTGAAGTCACTATGCCAAGGGGAGATCAGAATCAGAATGGAAATAGGAATACCAAGAAATAGATCACAGGGAAGAAGGATAGAAATCTTAGCAAGACGAAAGAAAATTTGGAGAAATTACAAGAAGTTTTAGAAAATACTTCACAGAAGGAAGGTCTCCATAATTTGAACCTCGTTGGAATATCAGAGACCCTCAGATTGGCACTTCACCATGGTGGAGAGATATGACCGTTGGAGGAATTATAACCATTATATTGACATTCTCGAATGGTTATAACAATAGTTATGATTAGAAATCTCACTATCGGACTGTTTGGACAGTGTCGTAACGGACATAAATACATTGATGAATTCATCTTGTCTATTGGAGGGATCTGTTACATCACTATCTACTTATTTCGTCAACTATTGCATCGAGAACACTTTCACGAATTGTATCCAAGCCAGCAAGAGAACTCATTGTTATTGTTTTGCACTTACTGAGACTTCACTACCTTTTCTATTGCATTGAGCGTTTGTTAATCAACCTAAGTTTTTCGATATTGAGCATGCACGTTGGACGAACTCAACATTGTAGAAACGTATGTCGAGAAAGTTCTAATCGAACTTATGGCTGAGAAGGTGATGTTTGTCAAAATTCAAGCTTCATCGACGAGAGGAGTGCAAGCCTCCCCGTCGACTGCTCATGGAGCCAGACCATCCCGAGCTGTAGATGAGAAAAGAACCAATCATCGAGATGACCTGGAAAATGCAAAGTTAATCCCATCCATCCTGCCCGACTACATCCCACCTCTGGCCAACATGGTGAATCGTGACAGTGTCCCCAGGGACTTCGACTACACCTTGGTTACTGCATACCTCCCGAAGGGGATATGCACATGTAAGCCTTAACAGGATAAGATTTTGGCATCGAATATCAGTGACTTCAACTTGGGTGACCGAAAGAACATTAGAATGCTTGCACCTCATAGGTATTTGACTAGAACGAAGGGGAAGAATTTGAGGATAATCCCCCAACCATGGACTATGGACCCCGTAGAGTCCACCATCCTGAACATGATGCAAATACCCCATTTTGGAAGGCACCAGGAGGTTAACTCGTGCGTTAAGCTCCTGCTGTTGAGCTTCCATGGCGGTTATTTGTTGATAGATAGATGCATCACTGTCGATTTGGCGTTGATCCATCAGATCATCAGATTGAGCATGCAAGGACCAGACTCACAAGACTTTTACCCAAGAAAGGATGCAGACCATGCCCTGGCACAAAATATTAAGGATACCTACGGTGATGTGGAGAAGGGAAAGCAAGGATACAAGGTATCATCCATCCATAATGGTGCAGTGTGCCTTGCTTTCCAGTTCATTGCTGGTAAGCTATTAAGAAAGAACAGACCCATGCAGGTCATGAGGTTTGTTGTTTACCTCACTGGAAAATGCATGGAGGGGATACAAATGAACTGGGAAAAGTACTGAGTTAACCAGCTATACCAAGACTGTCACAAAGCTTAGGATCAGGGCTATGAGTTCCATTTTAGTTGGATGTTGATCCTCATTGCATTCATAGCTTGGGAGATGCCGAAAGGTGCGACCTTCCTTGAAATAGATCCATTTGAACCCTTAGTTGTGAATTTCACCATGCTCTGGTATTCGAGCGATATGGGAAAAAAATGGTATTCAAATGCAGTGTTCCACACTTACTACTTGCAGTTAAAGAGGTCTATTAAGGTTGTCCCTCGTATGATGATGAACACCCTACATAGTTTCATGCCATTTATGAAGTTCCACACAGACAAACATTTTATCTATATCACTACATGCGGAGACGAACAAAAAGAAGTACTACAGAGTTATTACAAACTCATAGAGGAGGACCTAGAAGAAATAACTAAGGAATGTCCTGTAGAGCTCCTTATTCCTGTTGACCTCGCAGAACTGTCCGACCCTGAACTAATCATAATCCCGGTGGTCACTCATGAAGGGTACAGTAAACCTGGAACTAACACAAGGAAGAATACATAAGAGGTACAAAAGCTGAACAACACATCCAAAGAGACTACTTTAGAATCACCTAGTGGAGGAGGTGATGATGAGGTAGAAAAAGAAGATAACAATGGGAAAGAAGATCAATAGAAGCAAGGTGAAGTAACACCACCACAGAATCCACCTAATGATGAATATCCATCTAACAAAAGAATGGTTTCTCCCATGAAACCCACATCGCGGAAGAAGTCAAAATCCAGTAAGACCATGATGGAGACTGTTCTCACACTCGATGACTTCGACTTCATCATCGCAGTTGTATCAGACACCTCAGAAGATATTTTGCAGAGAAATGAAGCTAAGAAAGAGACCATGTATGAAATAATTAAAGAAGAACTATGATGGGTACAACAGGCCCTTCACTCCAGCCGCACAGTGTCCAATGCATCACCACCATAAGAAGAAATAGAATTGGGAGCTGAGCCTACCCAACTCTGCATACTAGCCGATGCGACCGAAGCTCTCCTTTGTCACACATAGGAAGAAACAGAATAGGCCACAGTAACCCTAAAGCAATCACAAGAGGAAGTGATAGAGAAATGTCGAGTTGCACAATAGGAGAAGGACGACCTCCAAACAAATTTTGAAGAGGAGAGAGCCCAGATCAAGCATGAGAAAGAACAACTGTTTGCGAAGTAGGTTGGAATAAAAGAAGCAGTCCACAGAGCACTTTTCTTTGTGATAGTCTTAGAGGAAAAGGAGGAAGACCCAATGGAGCATCAAGTAGTGAATCTTGTTGAATCCATCCAACAACTTCAATAGAGAATAGAAGATCTAGAGCTACAAATAATACCAAGTACTCTACAGAATGTGCGATACCAAAGAGAAGCCACTGTCTGGAGCGCAGTTGAGAGGATTAGAGCATTAGATTTGGAATGTAAACAAATTAGCAGTATAAGTGCACATACTTACTAGTGACTTACTGAAGACCCTGAAATGAAGACGTTGGATTCACAACTCCAAGAGGCAAAGAACCAAGTGGCGACAGTACAAGTGCAATTGAAGTTTCTGACAACAGTTGAAAGAATGAAAAGATCCCAGGAACAGGGAAATTCTTAGCAGCAGGTCCATAGCATACAGAGCAAAGTCATGGAAGTGACTTAGAGGCTCCAACCAGTCCAGGACGAATCTCGCCAAATTTTTGAAGAGATTGAAGGCTGAGGAGAAGAGCTAGAACAAGTAGTCACTTTAGTAGAAAAATGCTTAGAGGGACCTGTGAACAAGGCATTTATTCAATATTTCATCGAGTAGGAGGCCTTGGTGAAGCAACAGGTTGAAGCAGCTCGAGCTAGGCTCAAGGCATTTGAGAATGAATTACCCAGAGAATAGTGAGTCAGGACGAGTCACGGGTGAGTGTTGGGGGCCTGTTGACCCTTGACCAAGTTTTGAAGATCCTTGGTCAATTTTGACCTATTTTGGGACTTCGATATGCTGTCAAAGGTGGAGCGCAAGTTGAAGTGGAGATCACGGGATCTCAACCCCTTGTTTAGGGATTTTGGGCTATGTAATGGGTATGGGGATGTCAGTGCATGGGCTTACCCATGATTAGGCCTCTTTTGTAATGTATAAATTGATATATAGGTGGTTCTAAGGGTAACGAGGCCAATGTGATAAGTGTGAATAGTTGTGAATGATTTGTGCATGCTATGTGTTAAGAACTTGCAGAGCTAAATGCAAGTGATTGTAAGAAGCTTGTGTAGATTGTAAGAGGGCTTTGTGTTGTAACCTAGCTCAAGGAAGGAGGATCTGGCAGAGTGTGCGCTAATCTCCTGTCCTATGCAAAGTGGGTTCTGAGGCTTGGTGCATATAAGGATATTGACAAAAGATAATAAAGAAGATGAAGAGTTGGTGGACGTAGCTGTTGGATCATGTTGTCATTGATGCCAATGGTTTGATTGATTGATGCCATTGATTGATGTCAAGTGATTGATTGATGTCAAAGGATTGATTGATTGATGATTTATGTAATATAATATGTATTGTCCTTGATGAGAATGCATAG
>SNQJ01S0010426.1:307948-323184 GCA_010110895.2 Picea sitchensis
TGTGTTCTTTGTGTTCATTGTGGTGATGAATTGTTGATGATATATTGATGATATATGTTGCTGATATGTGCTCACATCTAACTGGTTATAAATGACAGCAATGGGTAATGAATAAATGTTGAATGTTAATTGATGAGTTTTTGTGCAAGAGGGAAGTTTTGGGAAAAAGAGCCCCACACTCATTCACCCCCACCTCTAAGTGTGGTAGGTGTGTCCAAAAGTAGCCCCACACTGGGGTGAACCATGTATATCCCGTGTTATGGTCGCTTTGTGCATTATGTTGTATGTTAGTGATGTGATTTATGCTTAGTGTTGATATCTTTATGTATGATGCATCTAGTCTAATAGCTTAGTGCTTGGTAAGGTGACTGAATGTTAGATCTGATCTATGTCTCCATGCTAAGTGCTTAAATGTGTTTGATGTTGTTGAATATTGTGTTGCTCTGTAATTAGAGTTTGGATTTGTGATGTGAATAAGGATTAATTACTGACGAATGTTAACTTCTAAGTTCTTTGTTAGAGTATTGTAATCATAAATCTTTGTCCCATCTAAGGTTGCAGACACTATAGTCCTGCAACCATCCCTGCCTCTACCTTGGGTGAGACTTCATCTACTTCGTAGGTGTTGTCGAAAGGGCCAATAGTTAGGGTTTTGTTCGTGCATTGTTGAAGCGTTGAACCCTGGGTCTGCCCCTGTGCCAACAACATCTTTAAAATATTTCAATACCAAATGGTATTCAATGCTTTCCACTTTATATCTAGCTACCTCTTCCATATAAGCTTCAAATATTTGACACCCCTTATTGAAACTCTTTTTCAACTACATGGATGAAATTTATTTAACAACTACAACTCTTGGAATTCCTTGGATTTTTCTTTTTTCCCTCACCCATCAAGACAAGTGGTTGTATTTTTGTAATAGTCTAGGATATAATGATGTTTTCCCAACCAATCCATGCTAACTAGACATTCATATGAACCTAATGGTATGATGTTCAAATCTATCTTTGTGTTGATTCCATTCATGTACATTGGGCAATCTTTAACTAGTTCATTGGTGTTCCTTTTATCCTATGTGGCTAACTGAACGAACCAATATTGTTCATTCTTAATTCTTTGTAAGTGAAATGTTTCGGCAATGTTAGAGTTTATGTAACTATGGATAGCTCCAAAATCAATTAAAATTGGTATGGGATGATTATCAATCTTACCTTCCACTTCAATCATGGAAGATTGATATTATGCTTGCTTGTTGTCTAAGGATGCATAAATCCTTGGCATGTTTCCTCCCATATATTCAATTGTTTCATCTTTCTAAATGTTGTGAACAATCCTCATCCTTTCACCTTTGTGAGGTAAATCCCTATATACATGATTTCCCTCACATCCCCAACATTGTACATGTTGCTTCCTTGGCCTTTTCCCAAATGAATTTACCATCTTGGTCTCATCTTGGGTTGACTGTCCTTGCTTATTTTCTTGTGAGTTATTCTTGAAAATGGGTGTCTTAAAAACATTTTTCCTTTGATCCCTCTTTCCTTTCATCTTGTCATTCCAATATTTTTGGAACACTGGCCTCCCTCTATTCCACTCATAAAGATGCTTTTCTCTCCTTATGGATTCCTCCAAAGTCTCGGGGTTATCATAGTGTATCTTTTCATTGTAGAAGGAAGGTAACCCAGTCAGAAAAAAGTTGCATTTTGACATTATCATCCTTTACTTATCCCACATACTTCAAAAACTCAAAGAACCTCATCTCTTATTCATCCATTTTCATGCTTCCCGACTTGAGTTCAAAGAAATATATCATTTTCCTCTCATAGTAATGCCCGGACAAATATTTTTCCTAGAAATATCCTTTGAACTACCCACATAGGACCTTCCTCTCATCAAGGTGCTTGCATTTATTAAGTTCATCCCACCGCATAGCTTCCTTTCCTTGCAAATGGTAGATTTCAATTCTTGTTTCTACCATGGAGGGATAATCATGCAGTTAGAAATATTTCTTCATTTCCAACATCCAGGCCTCGACATCTTCTCCCTTCCTATGCTCACCATTGAAAGTTGGTGCCAAGTTTTAGTGGTCACATAGAATGATTCTTGTAGCATTGGACATGTACTTACACATTGGTTTTGTGTCTAACATGTGAAATTAATCATTAATACCTCTTATGACTTAGGAATTTCAATTTATTAAAGTAACTATTAAAGTGAATTCCTTCTTATAATTAATTGAGTTTAATTTAATCAAATGCCTAAGTTTTTGGAATTAGTGAATTAAATTAAATATTAGTCATTGATCTCAACTATTGGTGAGATCTAATATCAACCTTTGATAACTTTGGAGATCTAGGGTTTTGGATTTATGGTAAACTCAACATTATAAAAGGTAGCTAAGGTCCGAGGACAACACACACATAGAGTGAGATAGTGAGATCTCATTGATTGGGTGGAGAAGGAATTTCATCCAAGTCTGCACAGGAAGAGTCTGAGGAAGGGAGAGAGGGACAACAAAAGAGTAGTGGCCAACTAGATTGAAGGAAAGATCTTGAGGTGTGATCACTTATTTTTTTGTTTTGTACTTTTCCTCAGAGGGTCCATTTTCCTAGGATGGGAGCCTTGATTTTATCATAATAAAATCATCATGTTGTTTGTTTTCCCTTAGGTGTGTTTTTTCATCATAATAAAATTATGTGTGCATAATGGTGGTTTAATGTTCATGGTTCCATTAATTTATTTAAAAATTCATTAAAATTGAGTCGTGTTTTTTATTCAGTAAATATGTAGTAATAAGTTTATTACAACAAGGTATTTTCTATGAAATAATTTACTGAGTGTTGGGTTGGAAAAAATTTAAAATGTTATCAGAGCCGATACTCTGTATAGGAAGCTAAGTGCATAGATTCATAATTTCTGCAGGGAAGCTATGGGAATTTCATTTTATGTGCAAGTTGCATAGGAAATATAAAAATAAAAATAAAAATAAAAGTGGAAACTTTGGAGACAGAATGTCAAGCCACTTTACATCCATATGACCACGTGGACGACTATTGAGAGCACCCGTAGGTGTTGGGATATGGGGTAGAAGGTGTTAGGAGAGGGACACAAGTTGTAGAGGGAACATAGGCTAGAGGGATACTAGAAACCAACTGTTGGGAGTAGTCACAACTGCAGCCATAGTCGCAGATGTAGCTACAACCATATTCACTTGTTGATAGTCAAGGAGAATCTATATGGAGTAGCTACAATCCACAATCGTAGGGCAGTCAAAAAATCATTGGATGTAGGGTGTAGTCACCAAGATGCATGATATGAGTAGTTGAAAGGCTACATGATAGCCTTCGAGTAGGTAACAAGGGACTCAAGACAACAACAAAGGGAACAAGTAGCTCCAAACAGACCTTGGGTAGTAGAAAGAGATTGTGAGAAGCCTCGAGTAGGTTCAGGAAGAGGTATGGGTAGCCGGTAGGAGGTCCAGGAAGAAGGAAATAGAGTTCGGAAAGTGGGAAACATATACATGTAGAGAAAAAATTCCGGAGCTCAAAATGAATTTTCTCTTACTTTGGATAATGGAGGACAAAGTATATGCCATCACTTTCAAGGATGAAACAATTCTTTTCAATTGCTAGGATCTAACCTAGACTTATCTCAAGTTCATGGTGTGATAGAGGGAAAGTTATATAGGTTACATGGAAATATTGTAATTAGTTGATCCAAGGGGATATTGGATCATGGATCGATGCTAGTGGTAGAGAATGAGGAGCAGAGGGATCAGAAGGGAAAACAAGTTTCATAGACTTCCAGTGTGGGAAGTCAACCTGCAGGTAGGAAGGAGGATTTATCCCCTTCCATCCCTATCAGGAAACCCAAATGGTATGAGCTAACATTGATGGATGCTCAAGAGCAGGTTGAGGAACCTAGGAAAACATTGAGGGAGAGTAGGCCTTCAACAAAGTTTCAAAACTTCATGGAATTGATATGTAACGTCATTGAGGAGGAAATAATCCAGTAGGAGTAGCAGGATTTTTTAACACGAGATAATGTGTGTGACATTGTTCCAGGCTCAGAGGGAGAACCAGTTCTAGGTGGTTATTCAAGAAGTATATTCCTCGCTAAGAGTGAGTATTGATGTTTGTAGTATTGGACATGTACTTCCAAATTGGTTTTGTTTCTAACATGTGGAATTCATCATTAATACCTATCATGATTTAGGAAATTCACTTTATTAAAGTAATTACTAAAGTGGATTCCTTCTTATGATTAATTGAGTTTAATTACATTAAATTCCTAATTTTTTGGTATTAGTGACTTAAATTAAATATTAGCCAATGATATCAAGTGTCAATGAGATCTAATCTCAACCATAGATCACTTTGGAGATGTAGATTTTTGAATTCAGGGTAAACTCAATATTATAATAGGCATATAAGTGTGAGAGGTGGAGACAAAGGTAGAGTGATATGGAGAGATCTCAATGATTTGGTGGAGAAGGAATTTCATCCAAGTGTGCACTAGAAGGGTCCAAGGAAGGGAGAAAAGGACAACAAAGGAGTACCAGCCAATAATATCGAAGGGAAAGTCTTGATGTGTAATCATTTATTTTTTTGTTTTGTAGTTTTCGTCATAGGGGCCATTTTCCCAAGATGGGAGCTCCAATTCTGTCATAATTAAATCATCAAATTGTTGGTTTTCCCTTAGGTATTTTTCCAGGGATCTTTACCCAAAACTTATGTGTGCATCATGGTGGTTTTCTATTTATGATTCCACTGATTTATTTATTTAAATCATTAAAATTGAGTTGTGTTTTTTATTCATTATATCTCTAGTAATAAGTTTATTACAACAAGGAATTTTCTATGAAAACATTTATCAAATGTTGTGTTGGTGAAAATTTAACAACAGGATTGCAATTGGTACTCATCTCTCCCATATGAAGAAAATAATTATAACAAGGTTTGGACCTTGGGAATTGCATTGGATAGATGCATGGTGGAAGTAGTTGATTTTAAAGAGTTGGTCCTCTAGTGCATTGACAAATTTGACACCGAGAGAAGAGTTATTCAGATACAAGGGAAATCATTGACATCTTTGGCACCTTCAGTGTTTAGGATAATGTTGATACTTCCTGACCCCACTGTGATATTAAAAAATGCCGAAGTTGATGATTTTATAAAATCTCATAGTGGGTGGATGGAGTTCCTTGAAATATTTCTTACAATCCTAATTAGCAATGCTAATGCTACACATGTTGAGGTATTCTCTTTAAATTATCCATATAAATAATTTTAATGGTTGTTTTCCAAAATAATTTGACATGAGTCCACAACCTCAATGATAAATTATATTGAATATATTCTCTATCATTCAATTTGTGAAAATGCCATAATTTACTGGGCCAATATAATTTTAAAATATATTTCATTTCAATTGGGAAGAATTAGGAAGACCAATAAATTTTACATGATTTTCTATCTAGTTTATGCAATAGTTTATTTTCATAATTTAGAAGATTTTACCAAATTGAAGAATGTATACTTCAAGAAGGATCCATTTTCATTTTGTTGTCCAATTTTATGGAGGCAGAAGGCCCCATACAATTCCTATGAAGTACAAAATGGATTTGTGTCCTCTTTTAAACCATTGAATTTTTTTGTCTCATTAAAATTTATGGATATTAGAGGAAACCCTCTTTTCTATGATTTTGTTTTTTTCGATAGACTTTTCACTTTTGAATTATGCAAACAATATAAATATTGGGTGCATTTTTTCAATGAAAAAGGAAAACATAAATTCATCCCGTTTCAATGGAAAGTTGGAGAAATTTATATGGAGAAAGTTTCTCATTTGGATGAATACACTACTCAATTTGACCAATTCAATATAAAATAAGTTTAGGAAATTTAGAGTTTTGACCCTAGGGATTTTTTTTTGGCATACATGCTTTCAATTAGATACAACTCATCATTTATGTAAGTCTGTGCAACTGGAAGGAGGGGGAGATAATCAAAATCCTCCTAAAACATCTCTTGGAACTACCCAACATGATATTGTGGCATTGAACAACACCAATGAATATTATAGGAAACTGGGTCGAGAAGACACTGTCAGTTTTCACATGCAACTCTATGTGACTAATTTCAGATCTGAAAATTACTTCCTAGTGATCTAACAATAAAAACCTAGTTGTTATTACCGAATAAATTTACACTAAAATTATTGACTAAAAACATATGCAGTAGAAACACAAGGATCAAATATGAATCATCAGTACACATGAGACACAATTTCCATTCTGTAATCTTGTTATCATTAGACATCCCGAGGGAAAAAATATCCCTCCCAACCAATACAATATCATCAAGATATGAGGATAACCTTGTCCTCCAAAGTCACCAAAATGGAGAACAACCTTGTTCTCCAATAACCCTACAAATCAGAAAACCAAACCCCAAAACTATCCCTGAGAATATCCTATGCACATGAATCTATTGTAGACCACTTGTATGGCCTGTTGATGTCACATGTCAACCTGTACATACCTTTACCTGCCCAGAAAATAATATATGTGATTCACCTTACTGGAAACCCGCGTATATACATTGTTTTCTCTACTGTAAACCATGTATACCCTATATGCGATTCATCCTTATGAAACTCATGTATATATGTTCTTTGTACTCATGCAAACCACATATTGTACGAAAAGTTCACTCCACACATGAAAACTCCTTTGCTTCTCTCTTCAGGGCTAGATTCTCTACCTTGCAAACTTTCCCTTTGCTGAGATCACCAATCCTCCTAGCACAAGTGAAGACTCACTTATGATATCTCCATCATGTCTCTACACATGATCTACATGATGTGTAATGTCACAATGACCTTTCTTATTTATATAAAATCCTTATGGGTCACCATAGAATCCCCTACACAAGTCAACATCAAATTAGGATTTCCCTGTGGGTGTGAAGCCCCAACAAAAGCCCACAAATACCATCACCAAACTCATGAATACCCCACTCAAATCCAAGGGGGTTTCTCCAAACCAAAAGTGTGATGTGGTTCCCACAATTATTCCCACATGCTCAACACCTAGGGTCAGGTGAGAATACCTTCCTAAAGCCACAAAATCAACACTCCCTATTAGCCAGGAAGATATTCTCACCACACTCCATAAGTGGGAATGCCTCCAGATGATACCAAACCATCAAAACTCCCTCTTAGTGGGGGAGGCATTCCATTCTTCATCATCACCTTAAGGTAGCTCCATCTCCCACACTAGATCCTCTACCGGAATTGCTCTCCAATCCACCTGATTGGATGCTCCCTTTGTCACTGAACAAAATATTTCTCTCCCTTACTCCTGACTAGATGCATCCTCAGTCACTTAAGAAAGTCATGTTGTCTAGCATGATCCCATCCTAGAAGACATCCTTCTCCTAGAATCTTCCTACCTCTAAACTTCCTTTTTGTCCTCCTCAATCCATGGCACCTACCTGATAGTATTGGAAAATGACTCTCTCCCATATGGACCTAAAGTTTGGCTCCCAGTAAGTGACGGACTCTTCCTTTGAACCCCTTGAATCCCTCTAACTCTCCTAACTCCTTGTTGAAGTTGGAATCCCTATGAGTCTACACAATCTCTGGAGCTACCTTCTCCTTTTCCACTATCCTCTGCACAATCCTGGGAGGCTCCCTCTGAAAGTTGTCTCCCTTTGATCCTGCTCAACCTCTGTCGGAGCTACCTTCTCGCTATGAATCTACACTACTTGTGGGGTTTCCTTCCCCACCACTAATGTAGCTATCTGATGTTGTTGGGAAAAATACCCTACGGACTAACAAACTAGGGTCAGACTTGCATGCAGATTTTGATCGTAAAGAAATTACTTTTTAACCTACCACCCAAAACTTAAACCCCTCTTTCACAATACATACATGGAAAGGAACTACTAACCTTTTTACTGATGTTTGGTGTAGATCCTCCATTGTGCTTTTCCTGCTTGCTTGCGCTGCTCCTTCCAAAGATAACCTGCAATCAAAATAAACAACGATGCATGCACGCTACTTTTCTACTTGAGGGTTAGAAATTAAGCACAAATTAAACAAATCATAGATAACTCATGCATTGTGATGGGAAAAGTATTCTTTTATTATTTTCAAAATGAATCAACTTACAATCAAAGTCGAGACCGGCCACCGCTCCTTGATCCTAATCCTGGGCTCCTCCTCTTCTTTTGTCCTCCAACTGCTTTGCGTTAATTCTCCTTTGGCTTGAGGAAAGGCTAAAGGGTTGGGAAAATGGATTCGGCAAATGGGCAGAGTTTCTTCGCTATATTCTTCCTCCTCCAAATGGTACCCCTACCCTTTCTTTTATAGGCTATAAAGAGCTAGGGTTTTGGATGAACCCTCAGCCATGCATGGTCGGGAGTTTGAGTTAACTGACCCATAGTTTTTTGTCCCATCGGCAACTTTCCTATTTTTGTGTTTTGTTAGGTACACGCGGGCTGTAGTAGTCCTGCCAGCGTGCACACGCATGCAGTAGTGGGTTAGGGTGCGTGGGCCTTGACCCAAGAGGATTTTCAAGGAGATTGTTCAGCAGATGTTTTGGAAATGAAGGGATATGAGTTGGCCTGATGCCAGGTAAGCATGTGTGGTGCAATTTAGGGTTATAACAGATGCCCCCTAATGTGTGAGGTTAGAAGAGCATCTGATGGCCAAAATACATTACCAATCTTTTACTAATCTGTACTGATATACTGAATGAGTGAGCCCAAGAAACAGGAACCAAGAGGTGTCATCTGCAAAATAACAAATGTCTCACCGAGGCGGGCATACCCATGCTCGGGATAAAATAGAACCACAACTACCAATCAAATACACTGTAGATCCATGTCAAATAACTATAAAGAGTAGCTGCAAATAATACACAGCGCAGCTACATCTCAAAATTAGAAAGATATACATATAGAGTATCCATCTCCCAGAAGCTGATTCGGCCTGATGGTTGTACTTCAAAGCTCGAGCAACGACTTCAAAATATTCTAAACTCGGGTAGGAGTGTAATATGAGTGTACGACTGCACTACCCAGAGGTCTTCGACGGCTCGTCGGTTATGGACTTGATAATCTTGATGATCGGACTGAAGGCTTCAGTGATTTTGAACAAGGACTTGATTGGACGTTCAGGATGGTCGGGTATGCGGAAAAGATACATATTGCAGAGGGGTTGACTCAGGCTCAATGATAAACTTCCCTTGGATAATGGCATGACAAGTGATAAGACTCAGGTAGTATATCTGTTAATCATAAGTCTACGAAGAAGGAGGCAACGCAAACTCTCCATATGTTTGGAAGAGTAACCAAATGGTGGAGGACACAACTCTATATAGTGAGAAAAATATTCCTAAGGTCGTACTACATCCCATAGTCTGATGATCAAACAGACAGATGTGCTTCATCCAAGGGAAACTCATTATGTTGCCAATAAAGAAAATACTTTTCCCATCCTTTTTTTGGGGTATATTTGATTTTTTTTGTTCTTTTTGATGATTTTGAAAAAGAATAAAGTAATATTACGTTACAATGGAGGAACGAGTACTGCAAACATACAAGCTCGAGGCACAAAGACAAGACTGATGTTCTGGTAAAATGATACTCGGGAAAAAATCCTCCAGCGGCCAAAGGTGTTAAGACGCAGAAGCAAACTGTTACAAGGTTGATGGATAAGGTATGCAAATGCGGTTGATAGAGCACACAATGGTAACGTCCTTCGATGTAAGTTTAACGAGCCCAGAGAAGGTAAGATCGGTGGTTTTTCATGTTTAGAGAGTCTGAAAAAGCATAAAAGGAGACTCCAATGGGGTACCTTTTTCGACAATAGTCTAGTCGGTTCGAAAAAGGGATAAACTAGCACCGATTAGATGTCAATTCAAAACCATTTTAATGAGTGTGACAATGACAAGATCACTCGACCATTTTTTCATTTTTAAGGAGTCTGAAAAAAGATTAACTATGGACTCCGTCAGGAATGTTCTTCTGGACCATTTTAACGAGTGTGAAAGAATAAGGTCACTCGGTGATCTTTTCAATTTTAGGGAGTCTGAAAAGAGCTTAACTATGGACTCTGGGGGGCTTTCTTTTTCGTAAATTTAGTCCCTCAGGCCCGAAAAAGGAGTAAAATTATACCTGAGGATACTCTTCTAAAGAATGGGAATTCAATAGAGTATTCCTTTGTTCGTACAATTGACCGTCCAGACCAAAAAAGGGGTAAACTACCACCGGACAGACGTGACTTCAAATTTCAGTTTAACGAGCGTGAAAGGTCACAAGATCGCTCGACAATCTTTTAATTTTTAGAGGGTCTGAAAAGGGCTTAAAAGGAGACCCGTTATGTTTTGGGAGTCTGTAGGGTAAGACAAAGAGTGAAAAACACCCATGCAAATGAGGCTCAAACTCGTATTCAGGAAAGACTATATGGACTCCCGAGCCTACAGTGTTGTGAGAAATGGCATGGACACCATAATGCAACCAGGACCTACCTAGGGCATCCATGTTTTGGTAAGCTCTACCACCAAGTCGCGACACTTCTAGAGCAGATATGATGGTTCTGTGTCACAACTGGGTGGGATCGATCCTATAGCATAAGAAAAAGGAAACGAGATGCAAAAGTTGGGGTGATATCCTAACCTATATGCTCAAGTTGATTTTTTGAAAAAAAAAAAAAAATTATGGACCCTCAATATATTTTTTTATTTTTATTTTTCGAAACTCAAAAAAAAGTGTCCCAATACCTGATCAAATCCCTCCCATATAACTCTTGGATCACTCTAAATGGCTTTTGGTATAAAGAAACTGATAAGGGGGGCCAAAAAAGTGACAAAAAGAGGCCAAAAAGTCTATAAATAGAAGATGGCAGCTCATTATCACCATTGTTGATTTGGAAATTGACTCTGGAGACAAAAGACCCCCTTTGCCAAAGATCGTGATTCTGGGAGCTACAGTGGACGAAACAAACTTCTGCTTGGACCAAGTAAGTACAAACTCCCTTATCTAGCTATTCAATACTTCAATTTTAGCATTTAATTTATTTTTGGGGTGGGCGTCGACCTTAAAAAGGTCGGCCCTAGGAACACGCGGGCTATCCAGAGACAGCTCGCATGTACACGCATGCAGAGTAAAGCCTGCACGCGTGTACACACGACTGTCACCTCGACAGGCCACATGTACCCCCCCTATTGATGAAAAAGGCAAATGGAAAGAAGTATTGACCCTCCTTTACCTTATTGTGTTGGCAGGATGTATGTCTAGTGGATGTATGTCCAGTGGAGGGAAAGGGAGCATGAGGCCTCCAATGAGTTAGTTGCTGCAGATCCGAATGCTATGGCCGTGTTGACACAGTGCGGTTTGGTAAAATTCTTTTTATGTCCGTTCATGCGCACGCAACCAAGGCTACTGAACGCCTTGATTGATTACTGGTACTCTGACGTAGAGGCATTTATGCTAGAGGGGCAATCCTTGGTGCCCACCACTGAGGATATTTACTTTCTGACTGACCTCTTAAGGAGAGGGGAACCAGTCAACTTTCAGAATTTTCCTGCGGGGCCAAGCAAGGTCTCGGAGCTGATAGCTGATTACTGTGAGGCTGGGACCGATGGTAGAGGTTCTTCGGTACCTATTAGTAGAATTACCAACCTCACACTACAGACTATCTTATTGCTTATTGGGCGGATTACCGGCTCAGTAGCCATGCATCAGGCTTCGCGCGCACAGATGAAGTGTGCTATCTAGTGCATGAATGCACAAATTTTTTATTGGAGTACCACACTACAGGAGTGTATGAAGAGGCAATTGACAGATTGCCGACAGCGGACACAGAGGAACTTCAGGTTCGGGACTATCTTGTGTTCGTTCTTTTTCGAGAGAGTTCCGTGCTTCAGTCCTCGGCTTGTAGTACAAGGAAATCTGGCCACTTTTCCCACAGTATGTAGATGGGCAGTGTTACTTCTGCGACAGGGTGGCAGAAGGACCATTGAGGCCTTCGACGATGACTTTTTTTCTTGGATGTCACGACAGATCCCTACTATCGAGGACTACCCATATGCGGGGATCGACTTTTCGAGAGATCCAGAGATACCCGTGCCTCCTGGTGAGGAGCGAGGGGATATGGGTAAGTCTCCACCTGTATCATTTTTTTGTTTGCAGATGTAATTTTTATGTCTTTTTGTTATATATATCATTTTTTGTATGCCAGAGTATTTGATGGGTAAACGTGTATTGCATGTAGATGTGGGACCTGTGCGACCTGTCGACTATGCACGGAACAGGCGTCACCCATGGTCGGAAGCCGCAGCTGCCGCCACTGGGGGAGCAGCAGTAGCAGGGAACCTCCCAGCAGGAGAGGTCGAGAGGGTCCTTAGGCGAATTGAGCGGAACTTTACTGCGCTCACTTGCACAGTCCCGATGACAGAGATAGAGGACCTGCTGCCATCCATGTAGACTCATGTTGTGGGGGCACCTCAGACATGGGTCCAATTGTTTAGGCATTTAGCCCGTGCTGTAGATGATTATAATAGGGCCCATAGGCCCTGAACAGACTTTAGACTCTTTATGTGCCACGAGCACCTTGTTGTATATATTTTTTGAGGGCATAAGCCCGGTGACTCGTTACTGTTCCCACTTTTGAGGTGCTTGCATCCATCTATGTACTATGAGGATTTTATGATGTTTATATATGGTTTTTATCTCTTTTTGTGTCTTATGGATTATGTGTGCAAAAATGTATTTACATGTTTATGTCCATGATATTTTTATATGTGGGCAAGATGCCAATCTAAAATGTGATTAGCTGGAGTATCTGTGATTTGGTTTAATCTCCTAGGAACATGAAAATATGTAATATGATCAAAGTTGTGTTCGAAGAGACGTACCCTAAGGAATCGTCGGTGTAAAGTTGGATCATGAACCCGGTATATTCTGTTTAGCTGCGACACAACCAGTTGAGCATCTAGATAGACCCAGAGACGAGAGATACCCAATGACAATGCCTCACGAAGCAACTCAATAACTACACTATACTCGACAACATTATTTGTGGTGTCACCTAAGCATATACCTCTGAAAGATAACAACTGACCCTATGGTGTAAAGATTACCCAAGCTGCGGAGGCAAGCCTTCGCGTGTGTCGACTAGCACCATCTGCATACCCAATGAACACCTCGGACTCACTTGACATCTACCATATTGATGAAAGAAACATCAATGACACATCCATAACACTTTTAAAAGAACCGTAAAAAAGTAATAGTACAAAGACTATACATATGTTACAAAAAGTTACCCATAGTGACCTTTCTATGAGTAATACTTCTTGAGGTAGAGCCCATTTCTAGGCTCCGCCAAAGCATTCCCTTCAAAATCGACCAAACAATAAGAGCCCTTTTTTAATACCTCTTTGATAATGAAGGGTCCGAACCACATGGATTTAAAATTTCCTGTCCCCAGGGGGTCCTTGTCTTGGTCATAGACCAGGACAAGGTCGCCCTCAGAAAAAATCCGAGGATGAACGGACCTATCATATTGACACTTGAACTTATGTTTATGAGCCTCATTGGCCAGGACCGCATCGCGACGTTGCTCATCAAGCTGCTCAAGGTGTATTAACCGCTCTTCAAGTGGAGAAGTGTCTGGCAATAACTGTACTGCCAATTTCAGAGATGGGATTTGACATTCGATGGGAAAGACTGCCTCTAGCCCATAAACGAGTTGGAAAGCTGAGAAAGCGGTTGCAGTCTTAATAGATGTTTGGTAAGCCCATAATGCCGAGTATAACATCAAATGCCAATTTGACTTGGCTGAGTTGATAGTTTGCTGTAGAATAGTCTTAAGAGTTTTGTTTACATCTTCCACCTGCCCATTGGCTTGGGGGTAGTAAGGTGAGGAATGTTCTTGCCGTAACCCAAGCTTTGATGTTAATTTGGACATCATTTGGTTCTGAAAGTGACTGCCATGGTTAGTGACAATCTCTCTCGGGATGCCGAACTGTGCTATAATCTGGTTGAATAAGAAGAGAGTTGCAGTCTCTCCATCATCTTTAAACGATGACATAGCTTCGACCCACTTAGTGAAGTAGTCGACAGCTACGATGATATAGCAGTGCCCCCTTGCTGACGGGGGGTTGCATGTAGTGTAATCAATCCCCCACTTAGTGAAGGGACCAACTGTGATGACAGGAAACATGGGAGCTGGATGTGCCCTCATCTTCCGAGAGAATATTTGGCACGGATGGCACTTCTTGACTGACTCGATATAATCTTTGATAAGTGTGGGCCAGAAGTAACCTGCTCATAAAATCTTTTGGGTTGTTGCCAACCCAGATAAGTGACCGCCACAAGCTCCTATATGACAATCGTTGAGCACTATGATGGCCTCATCATGAGTGAGACATTGACACAAGATGCAGTCTACACCTCTCCGATACAACATATCATCGAGTATGAGATAATTCTTAGCCTGATGGCGTATCCGCCAACGCTCGTCACAAGAAGCAGAGGTGGGGCACTTCAAATTCTGGAGATAGATCAGTATATCTCCATACCAAGGGTCTGAAGATTCAATAAAAAACATATCCCTCCGGATAGGCAATTCCTCAGGCAAAACGTCACTTGACTCAACCGGAAGTTCTGAAATAAGTTATGCGAAGACCAACGACTTCTTGGACTTTGCTGAAACGAATTCTAAGTCAAATTCTTGGAGGATGACCATCCATCTACTGATTTTTCCATCGATAACTCATCGTGTCAACATGTACTGGAATGGATTCATGACAGCAATGACGGTGGTCTTGCGAAACAGAACATAGTGACGGAACCATTGAACAGCATGAACTGCTACCAACGTAATTTTTTCGAGATGGGAATAATTAAGTTCCGGTCCTACAAGGCCTCGGCTCAGGTAATAGATCACATATTTTGAAAACGAATCATCTTCCTTGTAGCACCCGTCCACAGGATGCTAAGCAATTAACAATTTATTCCAACACATACATAATAACAACTTCGTTTTAGCATAATTCCATTTTCATTTACACAATTATTCTATATCTGCTCAATGATAAATTTAATAACATGATGAAATAAGTAGTAGGCTAACTTTAATATTTAAGAGCTTAAAACATAAGTATACTCAAAACATCAATAACAAAATATCACTGAAAAATACCTCCTCCTTAGCTTGTCGAAGCT
>SNQJ01S0010427.1:0-10115 GCA_010110895.2 Picea sitchensis
CAAATGATTGCCAAGATTTATTATTTATCTATATTAATAATATACTAGTAGGTGGGACCCCCTTGTTAGACTTATGGCACTATGGTGGTTAAGCATCGCTTATATTTTTCATGTCTATGTGATGGTAGCAACACGGTTCTCCACAGTTCATTCTGCTTCAGATTGTGGTTTAAAATGTTATGGTAATATGTGTTGGTTGGATGATTAAAACATGGCACTAAATGGCTTAGATGATCTCTCATACAATATGATAATGTTTCCTTGTGGATGAAAGAGTTATAATCCAGTTTTGGTTTTAATATTGTATTATTCATGGCAAGAATTTAGGTGCTCTTGACCCTTGCTACTATGGTTATGCGCATTGTTTGAGTTTCATAGTGGGTTGTGTTCCTAGCATATTGTCTTTTGAAGGAATGTGAAATTGGCAAGGGGTGGCACACTTTGCAAAAGTGATATGGCAATTTTGGGTTTTTGGATGATTAATGGTGTGGTGGTATGGTGAGTTGGCTAGTGGGCTTGGCTCGTACTAAAAATTCAATGAAGTCTAAAGGGAAAAGAGACATGCATTTACTGCACGTCACTCAAATTCCCCTCAAGCGTGTCACCCTAGTCATTCTTGCATTGTTTTGGCTCTGGTATTTGTTGTTGTTCTTCCTTGCTCGGTCATGGAGGAAGTATACAGTCTTGTTTTTTTCCTCGCGCAGAATTTTCCAGGTATGGGTTTTCTTACTTTTCCATCCATGAGAGTTACTCTGCCCTTTTAATCAAATTTTGGCTCTGGTTTCTCATGGTCTGTGTGATTCTCAAGCTATTATGATGTTTTGAACTGTGTATTTGTGGTTGCATCCTTGGTTTCTTATGGTGGTTGTTCTGGACTATTGGCATTTTTTAAAAAAAGGTCGCGGTGTTCTTGTTGTGTGTAATCCTTCGCATGGAATTGTTGAATAAAGATTGCAGTGGAGCCTTCTTTTCCATGGCTCTGTATTCGGGTTGGCCTCTTTGTTGAAATTGGTTATCATAGTCTTCCATAACTTTGGTCTTTGCGAATACCCTACCTATGAATTGACATTACTGGTCTATGTGGCTAGTGTACACACGCCATATTTCAACCCTGTGGGTTTCAATTTGAACTGATGAAAGATTAAAATAGTGCGTGCCTCGTCTTGGAAAAAACCTGAGCTACTAGCTTTCTTGTTATTCCCTCACCGACACCATTGCCTGGTAAAAATTACACAGTATGAAAACATGCTACCCAGAAGTTGATGAAATCATTATGCATGCTTTTTGGTTGGGCATGGGTTTATATTTGGTCGCTTGTTATGCAATATTGTTAAAAGGGGTTGGCTTCATTTGTTTTCTGTTGAAAGTTGTAGTCTGTTGTTTTGAAACCCTTACAGGCGAGAGAAATATTGCATGTTATTGTTTTGTGGTAAATTATGATAGGGAACCTACAAAATGAGTTGTCTGTGTCATTCAAATGCCAACCTCTTTGGTCAAACCGCCTGTTGTCTCTTCCACCTATTGTCTTAGACCCTGAATATTACTTTGAAATCGTATTTACTCTAGTTTGAAGTTGATGGGAGCATGGTGCTTGCCCGGTTACTTGGGAACAATTTTGTTTGGTCTCTTTTTTGGTGATTCTGGAAGAGATCCATACTCACCCATTCATTTGAATCTTGTGATCAAAGTATTGAATGTTATTTTTTGGTTCAATCTTTATGTTGATTGTATAAAAGGGACACCTATGTTCAAAAGGTTTGAGGCCCGAATAAGAGTGATAACATCCAGATTGATTGCATTGAACAGTAGTTAAATAAATGACGGATATACGTTGATTTTCAACATTGTACATGCTCATGTTGGTTTTAAAGGATTAAGTATTGGAGTTAATGTTATGGTTGTGGCTTAAAGGTTATTGTGGTTTCTTATAGCGATCACAATGTTGTTCTTTATGACTGTCATATAATGATAATACAATGGATACTGTGATTAATTATTTCTGGGCATACAGATTATTGTGTAAAAGAATTTGTAAACCAACAAGCAAATTTGTCAAAGAAAATACCAGTTTGGATTATTGTTTGGAAAAGGAACACTGTTAAAATTTGAAATCTGGACAGAGATATGTTTTGATTGCATTTAAGGTAGCATGTTTTGATTTGTTTTCACTTGAACAATATCCATATTGATTCCCTATCATTCTATCATTTTTCACTAATTACATTCCCCTCATAATCCTGATTTCACTTATTTCATCCTTGTTCTATGAAATAAATTTAAAAGGAAAAGTCTATGTAGAAGTAACGAAAGTGATAACATAGCAAGGGTTGGTGACTGATATTTTGATATTTTATAACATATTTAAATTGTTTGATTAATTTATGAACGATATTTGTATATTGATCCCCTATCATTATACCACTTTTCGCTAATTACACTCCCTCCATATTTCTCATGAACCCTATCACCTCCTGTTCACTTGGAAATTAATGAATGGTTTGTTATGGATGGATTTGCATGTATCTCGTGTCAATTTTTTATTCATGTAAGCAGAGTGTCATGTATGGTTTATTAAGGGCTTCATTACTGACGAACTGTTGCTACAGGGTGAGCTTTTTCAATAGGGGTAGCAATGGCCGAAATAACAGAGGGAGGAGAAATTGGAACCGAGGCCATAGGAGGCCTAGATTTTTTATCCATTCTGACGATGATCCTCAATAATTGAACCAGTTGTTCCAAGTTTGGTTCTTTAATTGGGTTTTCCATGGAATAATGCACCCTCGACCAGAAAGACCCCCTTTCCAGCCTCTTCAGAATATCCCTGGTATTCTCATTCCTCCACATGTGTCTTTGCAGCCGGAAGTCCCCGCAAATGATGGATGTCAAGAGATCGTCAACCAGCCTGTCTCTCACCATCGTGGTTGGCCCACTATGTCATTTCCTTTTCCACCACCTGTCAATCCCAATGTTCAAGTTTCTCGTGTTGTTTATCCATTTCAATCTTCACATGCTAGTAAGAGACTAAAAACTGATATTCCCCAACCTGTACAAAATAAAGGAAAAGCAGTTGCCTCCCCTTCTTCTCCCTCCGATGATTCCTCAAAATTTGTGTCTTCCCACATGCATTTGAAAGATAATTGTTCCCATGTGATCAGCGAGATACAACCCCAAGAGTCTAATCAACCACGGGCTAATTTCTGAGAAGTCTAAGGGAAACAGCAATGAAAAAAGGAAAATTGTCTCACAAAGTGGCAAATATGGTTTTTAGATTAAGTTTTTTATGATTTCAGTTGATGAAGCCAGTGCTTAGGGGGTTTCAATATTTTTGGACAGCAAGCTTTGTTTTGATATTTTATGGATAATGTGGACATATATATGCTTTTTTGGATATGATATAAATTATTTCTAATATTTAAATATCTAGTTTGAAAGATATTTAAGGGAGCTACAAGAGTGGCACATGGTCAAAATGATTATCATTTTTGTGTTATATTTTATGATTTGAAAGGAATAAATGACGGGAGTGACAAGGGGTCCCACCTACCTAGTTATTATTAATTAAGTCCCTTAACTATATTATTATTATTTATTTCTCATAAACTAATTAGTTAAGTTAAATCAACTTAACTAAAGAAAGTAGTTGAACTACTTTGAAAGAATAAAAGTTGAATGAGAAGAAGATACAAATGGAGAATAGGAGGAGAAAGCAAGACTAAGGTTTTCTCTTTGGTTGCATGAAATACTTTCAATTTTCATTCATTTCTGAGTTTATTCAAAGCCTAATTCTCTCTTTGACAGTAGGGTCTTATTGTAGACAACAAGGTTCAAGACTAAACCAAACTTTTTAGACGCTTGTTTTAAAGGTGTTGATCCATCCTTGATAGTCTGTGTATTCTTGTATGTTTGTAAATTAATTTTCATGGCTGATAAAGGATATCTTTTAGAGTCAAAATGGCAGCAGTTTGTGGCAAGATGATTTAGATTATAAATTTCAGTTTAACTTTATTGTCGGAGTCTTTTTGTATGGTGTTCATCGGGGATCTCTAAATCAGACTTTGGTCCATGCGCTCGCAGGGGTTTTTTAAAGAGAAAAACACTTTTTATATCTCATAATGAAATAAAATCAAATTTATATTTTGTCTCATATATGTGTATTTGTGACTTGATTACTTTTCGCTTTTGATCTCCATGTTTACTTTATCGTAAAGTCTGTGTACATTACAGAAACTTATATAAATTTTATTTTATATTGCAACATTTTTTTCATTAATAAATCAACCTCAATCCTTGTAATTAATACTTGCAGGTTGAGAGAATATTTTGAGGCTATAAAACCCTGGGTGGAATTCCCGAATATATTTTCCTAGCTAGGAAAGATCTAAAAATGATTGAGTAAGGTAATTCATACCTTTCCCTCGACAGGCACCATGTCACCTTTCCAGGTATGAAGGAGGTAAAGAGCATAATTTCCAAGAAAATGTCATGAAATGAAGAAGGATTCAATACAACATATTCAAGTGCTTCAAAAATCAGAGTGATACACACCATGATACCCAAACTCATTACCTCATGGAGCAAGAATCACCGCTACTTCATGACTAGGCTAGTGAAATGGATACTGTTGGTGGTGATAAGTGGACTGCACTAAAGAAAAGAGGGGCCCTCTAGGGCCATGCTCAAGTCATTTGGCTCTCAGTACTCCATGTCTAGGACCTGTGGGCCTCGAGATGTGATCTCCTTAGTTATCCTAGGCTAGGGGATAACACAACATACAACACCAATTATGAATTTGGATTGCTATTTGGATTTATTATGTCAACCAATAGTTGTCTTGATCGTAGGTTGAATAATCTATGTGAGAATCACGTCCCATAGCTCCAATTGAAATGTAGCCTCTATGAGGTTTTTGTGAATTCATCCATAGATAAATTGTATTTGGTTAGTTGGGAAACCACTTCAACTAAGGATTTGGTGGAAAAGAAGCCAACACAAGTTCAAATCAAACCACCTTTCTCAAGGTAAGAGGAATTGGAAAAATAAGCCATTCCCATGGAAGAAAAGGAAGCTAGAAAAGTAGTGGGAAACAAGCCACTCAAATATGCTTTTAGAAGCTTCAATGAGGGAAGCAAAGGGATGCTTATACCACCCAAGGAATGCTTATATCACCTAAGGGATGGCAAGAACAAGCACATATCGAAGAGGTATGTTAAGTCATCTTTGGTTTGTTTCTGTTGTAAAAAGAAGGGTCATAAGGATAGTAATTGTTGGCACTCTAGAAGGCTAAACAACCATACAATGAACTATTGGAAATACTATATATTGATTAGACAATGGGGGATCAAATGTTGGAGGTGTTATCGCACAAATTGTAGGTTGGGAAAAGCATAACCTAATCCAAAGACGTGAGACAACCATGGGAGTAACTACCCATTTTCACCTTAGATAGATACTCCCCTCGCTTTAGTGAAGGAGAAATCTCACACAAGGGGGAATCCTGGTGACCCTAGGGGGATTTAGACAGAAAGTGATATAATGGAAGATGGAACCCCTATAGGTCGAAGTA
The DNA here is from genome assembly GCA_010110895.2 of Picea sitchensis. Lineage (NCBI taxonomy): Eukaryota > Viridiplantae > Streptophyta > Pinopsida > Pinales > Pinaceae > Picea > Picea sitchensis. The sequence goes on from SNQJ01S0010427.1 coordinate 5,564, forward strand.
GGAAGTGGAAAATGGCTTGAGTAAGAGTCTTGTTGGTAAGGGTAGGTTGCCAAAGTTAAGTGTACCTGTAAAAGAGTGTTATACCTACCCGAGACAAGACAAAAGATGGATGTACAAGTCAAATAATCAAGTGAACAAGCAAGTGAATCTTGTTGTCCTATAATGCAGCAGTAAACAAGAATATATATCAGCAAGTAAATTATAACAATGGCTGAAAAATGTATCACTAAAAGTAAAGTAAATGATGCAAGAGACTAATCTAGCAATGACCAGTTTAACTCAAATGTAATAGAGAAAGAATTTTATGACAATAGAGGGATGTCGGAAGATTTTTTTAGAGAATTATTATGACAGCCAAGTGGTTGTAGCAAACATTTGCTACAACAATAAATTCCAACCATAAAAATCAACAATTTATCTGTCAAAAAGTTAGCCAATAACCAGTAGAATAATAATAGTGGCTTCCAAGCAAATTTCAATGGTTGAAAAGTGATTTAAAGTAAGAGTTTGAGTTTGTTTTTTCTGCAGCCCTAATGGTTGTAGCACAAATTTATTACAACAACAAGAGATACTTGGAAAAAGTAGACACCCTAGGGGCTCAAGCTAGACAATAGCACATATAATTGAATCCACTTTAAACAAATGAAAAATCTCAATAAAACACGTATACCAATGCAACAATTTTATTTCTCCAATGCAAATTTCAGATTAGTGCTTTAAATCTATTGGGTAAATGGAGTCTTGGTTGCAAGAGTTGGATCCACAATATCTCTAGGGGTGTAATCCCTTTTACTCCTCCTAGCAACTGTGTAACAAAATGACTTATCAAATAGAAAATAAGATGAAGCTTGGTGGAGCATGTATTCCCTTATACTCCTCCAAGGGGTTTTAGACATGAATAGCAAAGAAACAAGAAGAAAATACAAATAAGTGCAGAAATTTCCTTACCAATTCCACAAGATAGCAATACAAACCCTAGTTTACCAAGTAAATTCCATCCATATGTAAGAAGACAAGCCTCCAAGAGGTGTGCACCACTTTAGCTCCACAATAGACCATAACAAGCATCAAAATGTTGCACAAGAGAAAGAGATAACTCAAATCCCCAAAGAGGGCGAAAATTTTAGCCAAGTAGTCTTCTCTAATTAGAGAGCTATGTTAAAATGAAATTATTTGGTCTCTTATTTATACAAGGCTTATAAAAAGTGTTTGTCCACATAATGTTTGGGTAAACCACAAAACAAGGGGGTCGTCCCCCTTAATATTTCCCCTTTACAAAGTAATTTAATTTTTGCACAAAGAAAACCCCAAAAGGTGATGTCAAGCCCTAAGGGGGTGACATATTGGCACATTTGGAAAGTCATTGAGCTTGGAGAAGAAGTCATTAGGCCTCCAAAGGTCACATCTCCATGGTGTAAGGGCTTCTCTCCATCAAGTCATGCAATCTCACCATCAATTCATCACCACCATCACTAGCCCTGACCCCACATCAAGACGTCAAGCCATAGAAGAGTGGTGTAAGGCCTCCAAAGGAAATTCATTGGGCTAGAGAAGGTTGGGTGTCAACCTCCAAGGTGTCATCTCTTTCCTCCAAAAGCAACATCCATCATATCACTGATCCCAAAGTGTGGGCCATGGCATTCGACCTGTGGGCTCCCTACCCCAATGAAGGCCCAAGCTGGGCTTGTTCCTCCAAATTGTCCATCAAACAAGGTATTGCAAAGACAAATGAGTGTGCCCTCCAAGGGTCTCAAGTCAAATGTATCATGGCAAGTAAAATCACATTTAATACAAGAGCCACCTAAACATGTGCATCAAAACTACCTTATCAAATTAAACAAGTGCTCAAAGACCCTATGAAACTTGTCAAGTTTAGGTATGGGAGGGTTGTCAATGTGACCTATTAGGTGAGTCATTCCTCAAGTCAAGAATTTTTTCCCGAGTGGACCCTCTCTAAATCATGTGAAAACGATGAAGTGGATGGGGGTAAGACTTTTGGGCATGGGGTTCATGACAAACAAGGGTTCGTATTGTCTCATTTATGGGTTCCTTTGTAGAGGGTGAGTTGCACCTTCATTTTCAATGCATCCTTTTTCCAAACCAATTTATTGCCATTAATTAATTAAAGTCCAAAACAATTGGGTAACATAAGACTTGAAGAAGTACCACAATGTCACTTGAAGCTAGAGGTATACAAAGTTCCATGTGGGTAAAGCAAAGGGTATATCACACTTGTGTAGATCCCTCAACAAGTGAGACATTCATATATGTGGATTTTGTTTTTGCGGGTCTTCAATTTTTTTAAGAGAAATGTTTCATTGTTCTCAAGACCTCTTAGGGAGAGCATCTAGAAGGTTATAATTTTGGATTTTATCTTTTTCCAGCTACATTCCCTATGGGCCTTCATCCCCTTCTTTCTATGAAATGAGGTGCAATCCCTTCTTGGGTCAGTGCACCCAAAAATCCCAAAAGATGGGGGAACGAAAAGGAAGAAGTGTGAAAAGTGGAAAGTATGATCAGGAATGGAACGATGACCCATCAAGGAGACCTCCTAGTAGCAAACCCATCCCCAAGGGTGACCACTTACTAGGGCACAATGTCAACTACCAAGGTGAAACAGGGAAAAGAGTATAACTTCCAAGTAGATGTTCTATAATCAAAAGCAACTTTAAATGCAACATGTTCAAAAGACTCAAGTATGAAAGTGACACATACCACGATGCCTAACTTGTACCTCATGGAGCAAGACCCATTGCCTTTCGGAAACAAGTTGATGTGGTGGATGCCAGCATGATGAACCGGAGAAGCGTGGTGGTGAAGTGGGTTTCCATCTGTGTAAGTGGACATCATGAGTCAATGTGTAAGTGGACATCATGAGTCAATCTATCCCTCAACGCTCCATGTCTACAACCTGAGGGCCTCGAGACAGTATCTCCTTAGTTATCCCTAGAAATGGGGGATAATAGGAGGCTTCACCTAAACTCCATCTCAAGAACTGAACAACCAAGAAGAAAGATTGAAGAGTCAAGTTCAAGGGTAAAGAGTATCTACTTGCACCTACAATGCAAGGAGAAACAGTTGTTCAATGACCTATTGCATCAGATAATGTCATCTCTATCCATGAGATGGACAACAAGCTCATGCCAAAGGAAACCCCTATTCAATTCTTGTCTTCCATCCTGCACTGGAGGCACCCTTTCTTGGATATCTGTCAAAGATTTATTTATGGTAGCAGAGGAAGTAAGCTTGCAAATGGAGAGGTGTGATCCAAATTGGATCCTAAGTAAATTCTCTTTGTAAACTTTGAAATAAGCATGTAATTGTTTTTCTTGACAACGTTGAGAAAATGTCCAAAAATTCACTTGGAAGATGAAACAAACCATTGTGATGGTTGGCCTTCCAATACAACCCATTAAAACTTAACATTGTAGAGAGAATGAAATGAAGAAGTGTAGTACCATAGATGAGAGCTCAAAAACGTAGTCTACTTGATGATTGAAGGAGAAGAAGACATTGAGGTTGTGCCATCATGAGTAAAAATTGTTGTTGAGCCATGGCCATCTGAAAATTTCCTACCAGTGAGTAATGATACACTAAGTTTGTGTATAGCTTACCCTTTTGTATTCAATTTCCTGCTTAATAAAATCCTCAATCAATACAATTTCATGTTTGGGTTTCTAAGGTAAAAATCCATGTCTTATATGTTGATTAAATTGTGTGATTAAGCACACTGTGTTGTGGGTATTTCGTTAAATCCCAATACTATACTCGTGCATTATTTTTTATAATTTAATTGAGTTATGAGGTGTAAAGTGATGGCTTGTACACTACGTATTCCACTTGTTCAACATTCTAATGTGTATGGATGCAATGGAAATTCATTGGGACCATTGATGGTATCAATAACTCATTTTAATTGTTAATTGGATCCATTGGAATCCATAGGTTTAGCATACAAAAATTATCCACTACTCTGCTCATTGGTTGTGTCAATGTTGTTCAGAATTGATAACTACAGTGCTAATTTCCTTTCAATTTAGTTGAAAAGAAAAAAAAAGTTTCAAAAGAGAACCATTTCCCAATTAATGGAGGAAGAATTGATTTCCAAGCAATGTGATCTCTAGTAATAATAAAGTCAACCTACCTCCAGTTTATTTCCTAAGGGAAGACAACCAACATGCAAAGGGTGTTGATTCAGTGGGAAACGAGTCACTTTGTTAAGTGGAATCGATCAATTGTTGAAGCCATCCAACAAATAGCTAAAGAGATCAACCTAATAAGGGAATCAACCTTCTAGGATAAGAGAAAATGATTTTAACTCAAAATTGACCTTTTGGTAAGGAAACCAATCCATAAGATAAGAAAGAAATTTGATCCAGTTAACAGTTTGAGTCAACTTGCAACACAATACAAAGACTTTGACCCTACTAATAGTTTGAATAGTTGACTTGTAACACAATACAAAGACTTTGACCTTACTAATAGTTTGAAGAGTTGACTTGTAACACAATACAAATAATTTGACCTTGTTGATGGTCAAGGTTGTCAACTA